>WBNO01026706.1:289768-314768 GCA_013400575.1 Peucedramus taeniatus | reverse complement strand
GAAGGTGCCTTCGTGCTGGAGCATCTCAGTGATGACAGTCATTCCTCTGTCAGTGATTCCTCTGTCATACATAAGAGACATAGCAAAACCAGAAGGTTGAGTGTGACCACCTCCTTTCAGTAGCATCTTACACAGCATCACTTTAAAATCGACCATGCAACCACACTTCTGCCATGTACTATGCTACATTTCCACCAGTGTTTAAGCTAGACTTAATTTTAAAACAGTTCACTGGGGTTAAGCAGAATTTTATGCAGTAGATACCTAAAGCACCCAAGAAGAGAAGAGAACACCTGGGAGGCTGAAAGGACAAGACCGTATCTGCAGACACTACAGAAACAGTGCAATTTAAAAATGCAATTATATCAGATACAGTAAGAAGTCTGTATCTCACCTATCCAGAAAGCCGCCCTGTGAAGCCTAAAAATTTTATAATTTTTAAGATATGCCTTTAAATCCGTCCAAGAGTGAAAGGGTAAATGGCATGGCCCACCAGGAACGTCCAGCACACCCCTCAGTGCCTGGCATTCCCAGCTGTAGGCTGCAGGGAAGGGAAGCAGAGGAAGACAAATTACATTGCAACTATGTTAATAGCCACTCTTATCAAAACTGCACAGATGTCTACATCAAAAGGGCCATCGTGAAACTATTTATGTTCTATAAAAAAGGCTAAATAAGTTTCTTTCTAAAGGCTGATAAGAGACACCCAAAGGTCCCTTTGGGAAAAGCAAATTTAAGGTCATTGCATGCTTCTGTCTAACAATCCAACCTTACAAGAATCTTGCAAGGTGAAAAATTGTGAAATTACTGGTGTGACACAGTACATTTGAAGATTAACTAAACTCTTTTCTCTGCCTAGTCTGCTCTCAGAGAAATCAAGAACATCACAAAACTCCACCTTCCTTCTCTGTCCTAAAAAAAGCCTCTTCAGAGGCCACACTGTTACCCAAATCTCACTTCACATGCAGGGGGAAGTAAATGGGTAAGGAGGTTAACCATGCTTCCTGTCTTACACAAGCCTTTTATCTCCATAAACAGCATTTCTGGTACTGGAAAGTTTTAAAGAAGCCTGAGGAAAGCCTCAGGGCCCCCTTAAGTACTTTCACTAATTTTGTTACCAGTAACAAAATTCTTCAATCCTAACTGACTCTCTGCTACTCTTGAGGATGAAAGCACTGGAAAGAACCAAGACTGTAGAAACCACTATCTTGTTTATGTTTCCCAGAGGAAGAACTCACATTGGGAATAATACTGTGATTTAAAGACTAAACAGAAAATGGTGATTCATGCCCTTTTGCTGAATTCTATCTTGCACCACAGAATTACAAGACTGCTAACACAGAAACCTCAGAATCCAGAAAGTAACTCCAGTGTGAGATAAGGAAACAGCTCCCAAGATAAACAGCTGTTCAACTTTTCCCCAGCAACACTTTAGAAAAAGCAGGTTCAATTTCCCTCCCAACTCTCATTCTCCAGATTTACACCTATGATAGAAAGAAAATTTCATGTTTTCATACACTCTAAAAAGTTTGTGAGCAACGAATAGCAAGTGTCTCTCAGGCATCTGAAGGACCTGACCAACCCCCAAAGCTCCACCCAATAGGTCCCAGGGATGCTGTCAGTGAAATTCTAGACATTTTTCATCATCTTACACTATGACATTTGCAAAGGCCAGCTAAAATACTGACCTACAGCACAGAAGACAGAAAGTTTGCTAAAAACATTGAAACTGCTCAAGCGTAAGTACCTGGAAGGTAAATCATAACACTATATATTTCAGAAAATATTTTATGGGGTTTTTTTCAGCTATCCACCATAGCAAATCAACTATCCTGCACACACACCCCACAAATAACAGAGCAAATAATAACCATTGCCCCCCATAAATGTGAAGTAGAGATATATTCACCCTTTTCTTACAAAATAGAATGCCTCAGGCATACCTGATAATGCCTGAAACAATGTGAATAAAATGCAATACTGCTATTCAGTTTCAGTAACTCAGTTATGAGGTAATGTTTATATATCTGGAAGCAGGGTTGAGATATTTTCATTGTACAGATGAACTTAAATGATGTATTATTTCCTAGAGCCATTTAAAAAATATTTAAGCATCTCCAGGATCTTGGCTTGACTATTCTTCACACCCAAGATAAACCTCCTTGATGGTTTGTTTTAAAAACAATGTGTGGAAAACTTTTCCTCCAAAAAAGCAAAAAATAAAATATGGGTGCTACAGGAAACTTGAATAAACATCAACAGATTGGCTCAGCAGAATTAGAACAATTGCAAGGAGGCAACTCCTAGAGGAATAGTGAGCTGAGCAGCACCCAACACTTTAAGTCTGTTACACAGATATAATGAGTCTGGCCAACAAGAACCCCACCTAACAGAAAAACTTTTGAAAAGGTCTCGCATACATGATATGCCCTCAAGGAAGTATCTTTGTGCATATATTTCTTATCTAGGTTTTTCTCTGTCCTAGCCACCACTGATTCCCTTTTTCCACACAGTCCCTCTGTGCTTACTGCGTTTTTATTTCATCATCTTACCAGCCACAGGGATAAAAAATATGAAGTGCACAATTACTGAATATGGGAATAAAACAGAAGACACGGAAAGTCCAAATGAGATGCTTACAAATCTGACAGCTTGCAATATACAAAAGACTGACCAAGGGAATGACCACAGCGAGTCAGACCAAGGGTCTGTGCAAGCCAACATCCTGCCTCCAACAGCTGCCAAAAGCAAGGATCAGGGAAAAACCACAACAACATGACAAGTACATATAATGCCTTCCTCAGCTAAGCTTTCCAGAATCTAGCTGTTTACAGCTCAGTAGTTATGCATCAATGATTCCTACTGTTAGAATTGTTTTGAATACTTAAAAGGAAAGCTACGGTTAGGTCATAACCAGCTGTGGGACTGAAAAGCCATACACCATTTGTTGTATGGTTTTATTTATTTTTAAGTATTAAAAATAATTAGAAAGGGAAAAAAGCTGTAAATTGGAACTGGTAGCAAGTAAACAACAACTGCAGTAAACACTTATATTTATATTCTTTAAATCTTAGGTTTAATGCATAAACTTTCATCTGTATGGATGTAAATTTATGTATCTAAGCCAAGAATCTAAATGAACTTAAAACATGCTGTGAACTTCATCATTTCCCTTAGATACTGGCATCATAAGGAAACAGGAGGTGAGCATCAAGTTATAGAACTGGCTTCAGGTTCTGAAAAAGTTTTAAGAACCTGAGCTAAAGGGAATCTCTGCCAACTGGGATGGCCTTTGGAGCATGTCCTAGACATTTATGTGGTTTTCTCAACAGAACAATGATAGCAAGAGAAATGTAAATTCAATAAACACAAAAGCACTCAAATCCAAGTGAGAATATTTTCCCTAATACAAGTGCTTCATTTTTGGCTTCAGAAATCCAGCTCTCAGCAGTGACCAGAAAGAAACTGAAAACTAAAATTCATAATTCCCCTGGAAACTATTAAGAAATCATTCAACATAAGTATGGTTTTTACAGTTCATCTCCACACAGATTGTTCAGATTAAGTCACCACAAGCTGAAGACATAACGATTAATAAAATTAATGAAAGTATTTTGGTCAACTTGTTGAAAAGCAGCATTTTTTTCAAATAAAGCACACTTATTTCTTTTCCCTAAGACAGAAGCAGACAGCTACTTGACATAGGATTGCACAAAGCATGGAAAATGCTCATTAACTTGCTGTGATGAATGCTGAGACCCAGAAACTTGAACCTAAAAGAGCCCCTTTTCTCATTCTTTCAAAAAACTATTCAAACTCTTCCCTTATGATTTCTCATATACTTTAACTGCTTGTCCAAAGATATCCAGTATCACATAATAGCACATGCAAAACATATCCAGTAGCACACAACAGCACATGCAAACCAATTCCACTTTCAAGTTGCACATTCAGCCTTCCAGACTACCAATTTATATGCAAGGCAATTCTTTCCATGTGATACACAACACTCATTCTGGTAGTTTCTTTCTAAATTAAGTTAAAAATTCAATGGCTATTCATTTTATGAGGTGAAGTACCCCTGAACTCAAGCCTATACAATGGCCAAAGGAAAACAGGCTCTACATTCTGTGAGAGGGAAGATGCATAGGCAGAGGGAAATAGGAGGTTTTATCTGGGTTCATGGGCACATAATCACAATAAAAGGCACCAATGTCACAGTACAGTCAATATACATAGATGTGCCACTGTACACCCATTACACTGTGCCATCTATTTTTGGACTTGCTGAACTGCACAGATATTGGTCCATTTGGGAGCCACTGACACAGAAGGCAACAGAAAAGCCTAAAAACATGGTTGGGAAAATAAGGCAAGAAAACTTAACTACACAGAATAGTCTTTAAATAGGAGTAACAGTTAAATAAGGACCTATTGCATAAGAGAAATTTATGCTCATGTTACTCTTATACTTTCACTTCTTGCCTGTTAAACTCCTACGAGCAGTAACATTTTATATGCACAAGGAATCTAAATCACTCTTTAAAAAGTTTGGAAGACATTTCTATTTTGTTTGAAAAAAATTCCTTTTTTTGTTTCCTGACAACCAAGGCAAAAAATAAGCCCTTTACCACAAAATACAGTGGGTAAAATTGCACTTGGTAAGAAGCAAAAATGGATGGGGAAAGTTTTATTTCAGCTTCACTTGTCACAGGGAGGAGAGAAGACCTGGGAAACCTGAGGCACTAGGATCATAACTACCTGTAGTGGAAAAAAATGATAGCTGAGAGGGTGTCCTCTACAGAGCAATTTCAAGTATTTTAAAGGACAAATGTGTAAACAATGCTAATTTGAGGGACAGAGATGCAGATAATTTCATGTTCATGTTGATCTTGCAATTCAGGAGCTGGTTTGTCAGCATATATTTTGGGATTCTCAAGCTTCCCTTCCAAGAATTGCAAGCATAACCACACAGACACTAAGCACCACCCCTAGCTAGCTAAGAAAGAGTAAGCTGGCTAAACCATATCATCTTTGTAAAAAAAGCAAATAATTTTTATCATTTGGAATTCATGACTGATAATTTTTAAGAAATAAGTGACACTGCTTTCCTAATAACTTGTCTTTGTTAATTTAGCAAGTCTCTAATCATCTTTGAGCTCTGGTGTACAAGAAAAACCAAGGCCTGCAACCTATATAAATAAAAAGAGATGCAAACTGGGAGAGAAAGAGACAGGTAACCTCCCCAAACTTACACAGCAGCTAAGTGCTAACACTACTAATTGATTTCCCATATTTTTAAACCTTGCTCAATGTCCTAGGCCCATACAGGACATACTGCCCCGTAAATTTTTTAAAGAGAACACTCACAAGATGACAGAGGAAAGCAGATTAAATACAATTGTCAAGGACTTTCCTGAAAGCCTCTTGAGGATTTCCACTTGTTTAGTAGACACCACTCAGAACACAAAATATTCTCAACACTAAAGCATCTTACTCAGACACCCGTCTCAAAGCCTGAGTCTTCTTTAACACAAAACTTCTTGTTCCTTAGTACAATCCCTTTCGCTACTTCTGCTTTAGCCTTCATAATGCCTCCTCTGTTTTAGGTGCCACTATCCATTTCCCCTTCTCAGAATCCCAAACTGCAACATTCTGCCAACATCAACAGAACTGCATTTCTTCAAATGGAAAGCAAGTCACCAGACATTAACACATGACCAAAACTTCCTCCAGTCTTTAGCCTCCATTACATAGAACCTGAATAGCAATAAAGAAGCAGCAACTTTTCCCCACACTACTTCTAAATGTTGTGACAGGCATGTCTCTAGATCTAGGCTGTAATGCACTAAGACTACAGTTATTTAGTAGTGAGTGGAGACAGGATACAATTTTCCTCTTCAACAGAACATCCTTGAGGTAAAGATGTTTTTTAAACCTATTTCCTATCCCCTCCCAAGAGTAAGTGAGCTTTGGTTCTTCTTGTACATCAGAGATGATTAGAGACATGCTAAATTAACAAAGACAAGTTATTAGGAAAGCAATGTCACTTTTTTCTTAAAAATCACCAATCATGAAATCCAAATTATAAAAATGATTCAAAAAGCATTGCTTTTACTTACAAAGATGATATGGTTTAGCCAGTTTATTCTTTCTTAGCTAGCCTTACCTATGAGATAATACTACTTAATCTGTGCTTTTATTTGAAAACAAATAAACTTCAGGTTTAGACAGACATATGTTTCAGATATGCTTGTTTTCATCAACACTGTCCAGGAACTTGATGCCAGAAGATCAAATGCAGTGCAATTTGCAACTGAATACCCAAGAATAGCTTAATATTACAAATTAGAATTATAATTCAAGTATCCTCTATTATTCAAAAGAAAAAAAAATAATCACTTAAACATCAGGGGTACCGCAAGGAAAGCACTTTCTGGATACATACTGCAGCACGGGTTTCATTTTATACATACTTGAAAAATCACAAAGCCTTGTCAAAAAGGCAGAATAAGGAGTTCTGTATTTCAATCAACATTGGAATAAGCCCTGTAAGCGTACCGAGCAAAATAGCCTTGTCGCCGTTCCTTCTTCTCTTCCTTGGTCTCCATCATTTACAGCCAAATGGGCAAGGTGAGCAGCCAAGCGCGATGCTCTTTCTCCCGTCAGTACCTCATAACCAGGCAGAGTCTCCTGTATAAAAGTTAAAAAGAGGAAGTTCATAAATCAGCATGTCACCAACACCTACAAAATCCAACAGGTTGTGTGGAAACACAACTGACCCAGTGACAAAGCAAAGTAAAACTTTAATCAATGTTTGCCGTGAAGTGTCAATTTAGTATACAATGAGACAAACCAATAAATCCACTCAGGCCAGTTTCTCAGCAGGGGAAGAGACATTTTGCAAAGCAGGTAAGGCAAAGAGCAGCATCAAGTTTTAAAACTCTGGAAAGATTAAATTACTTTCAAGTTTATACCAAAACATTTTCCAGGTCTCATGTGTTTCCTAGACAGGCAGATCAAGAGAAGCTTTGAAAACACATAGTACAAACAGAATAACCAGTAAGACACACAATGCTTACTTTGAATTTCAATTTTAAATCACAAAAGTACTATAAGATTGTGAGAGATCTGAAAGTTTTAAAAACAATGTAAAGGAAAAAAGAGTAATCTACATTCTGTACAAAGTTTGACTTTGTGACCAATATACAAGCTCAAACAACCATACAGAGAGAAACAAGATGGATCTCTGGCTCTCCAGATGAAATGTAATCACCTTGAAATAGGAAGGACTAGGGAAGGTTATCTAGGTTATCTGAGAAGTTAAAAAAAAAAAAAAGGAGACACCAATAACACTGGTTTTTGACATGAAAATCACTACCTCTTGGCAGAATGCTGTACCGAGGCCCTTGGAAAACAGAAGCTGAGAATTTCCAAACTGCTTTATAATTACTGTAATCAACAACATGCCACATAAACTGCTGTCCAAGATCCCTGCCAAGATGTTTTATCATCCTCCCCTCCTCAACATACATTTAACCTACTCTGATGGCTTGTGCACATGCACAAAGTAAGGTAACTTTGAAGTTTTTTACCAGTATTTCAGAATAAACTCAAACCAGAAGTTACTACTAAACTTTTTAGTCTAATGGGCTGCATAACAAAGAAATGGAAGCTACATAAATTATGATTCAAAGCAAAAGAAGAAAATATCCTCTGGGACCTAATCAGTTTCCATTATTTTCCCCTGCATTAGAACATCACAAGCTACAAACTGCCAGATGTCAACAAAAGAGATGATGCAGCAAAGACAGACTAATCAACTTGAAAAGCCCAAGAACAAATCATGCTAGAGTCTATTAGAAATACTTGCCACAATTTTCTCTCCTTACTGATGGATGAGTAGTCCACAGAATATGAAGCCCATTGCTTCAAAATGCATTTTTTCTAACTCATTAGTTTTGAACTCATCCAGTGCATCAGAAAAAATCAACTTGCTCTCATTTTTACACATCAGGTAATCTTACAGTAATGGGTACTTCTTAAATGGCAAATATCTGAGATCTTTAGCTTTATGAAGAGTATACTATTTTACCAAAGGTAACACATGATGCAGGACACAGCTGGACACCGAAACCTACATGACAGAAGCATAACAGCAGCATCAGAACAAACTGGCCTGCTCAGATGTTCAGTCTGTGTGAAGATACCACATATTTCCTGAGAATTCTGATGCATCTCTATCTTCCCTGTTGGGGCAGGTTCTTAGATCATTAGAGGATCAGAACTGGTGGCTTAGCACTGCCTCTAGAGTTACAGTAAGTCTTTCAAAGTGTGCAATTACAACCTCTACAGCAAATTACAAGAAGAGTTCAAAGAAAGAGGAACCACTTTTCCCCCTTCACCTGCTTTGCCTTCCCCACACTGTGATATGGCATGAGGGCACTGACAGGCCAGAGCTGAGTCTCACACTGACACCAAATAACCCCAAAGCATCAACAGAATAAAGCCCATGACCACAAGGACAGCAGGACCCATGAGAATGAAAAGAGGGACGAGTCCCTCACCTCACAGAAACAGGATCAGTTGGGATGAACAGAGGAGAGACCTGTCCCCACTGCCTCATCCATGCAAGAGACAGTGGGATGCTCTTTCCATTCATTCTCCTCCTCTCCCATGATCTGATCTGACATCCCCAGTCAGGGAAGTACCTGCCCAGCTCCAGGCTGGCAGACAAAGAGAGCACTACTACCCAGGGAGCCAGGAGGAGAAACCCCTGCCTGCCCACAGCCCTGTCAGGCCCAGTGCCAGAGCAGCCACCCCCTGCTTCAGCAAAAAGGGGCACAAAAAGGAGAGAGGAGGTTAAGCCTAGACCTAATCACAAATGCTGCAGGAGGTGCCAGCTCCAAACCAGTAAGGCACAGCTCAGCTCCCAACGTGTGAGGTTTGCTGTATGCTTTCATCAGTGCTAAACAAAGCCAGCAATGCCAACATGGGTATGGAGCCTGTTATTCTCATATCAAATAAATGCAACTCCAAGTCTTTTCACGTGGTGAGGAGGAATAAGTCAAGAATTTAAAAACATTAAATAATTATATTCATAACAGATGGGCACTCAGAAAATGGGAATGTTATCCACAGACCAGACACAGCAAAGGCATTCAGGCAATTTTTTTTTGCTAATAAAAGTATACAGCAATATAATATCCAGCCACCAAATAAATTAAATTTTCATAATAGCATAATTTAATGTCAGATCCCACTCTGCTGACCTAAAACTTACTTAGTTACCTTCTTAGAAGAAACAATGGTGTTGTTCTAGAAAGACATATTATAGTCAGAAAATTATACTTTGAAAACATAGTACTAGAAAAAGCAAACTGATTAGGAATGCTAACTTCTTAAGTTCTGAGTTTAGTTGTGTTGTTGAGAATTTTGCACTAGTTGCCTAAAGGAAAAAAGAAAGAGCAAACCTGACAGCTAGGAGGAACATAGCACTGCCTGCAGTAGTTGCTACAGAGAACTAGTATTTCGTATTTCTGAGAGGTCCTTTTCAATTTTGGTTTTTTAAGCAGTAACAGCACAAGAGTCATATTTACTTTATAGGATGTCACTGACAATTTAAAGTTACATCAAAAAAGGCAAACCTACTTCACACTTCTCCCCTGTTTGTCCTTTGATATTTTACAAGAAAAAAAAGCGCAAGGTATTCTTTATCACCTGCTTAAAATGTTATTAAGGCTATACGATTAAAATGAATCTTGGTTTCCTGGCAGCTCCTTTCTGGTACAGATGAATACTGAATCAGCAGACTATTAAAAATGTACATATTTGAGGGATATTTATATGCTGAGAAACAGACAACTTACTCATATATCATGACTTCAGTCCAAACTCAAAGAATGACAAAGCTGACTTTATATAGATTTCAGGCTCAGTTTAACCTTTTCTACACACTGAAACAGAGGCAGACTGTGAAAAGCTTCTTTTACATGTCTACAGTGTTGTTAATTCTTTAATTAGGCATTTTCAAGGCAAACCAAACAATGCACTTCAGTAAGGAGCCTGTTAAAAATTTGCCACTCTCCAAATTTAGCCAGTGTCAGCACCTGATAATTATATAAAGGAAAGAACAAAATACATAAACATACACTGTTCTTCCTTAATTAAGCCCTACTGCTCTGGATATTTCAATTTATATTTACTCATTTCTGGATACTTGCTTTGTCTATCTAGTGTTGCTGCCAGGGAGTTCTGGGGATGTTACTGAAAATTTGTAATTAGGATGGGAATGCTCCAACAAGGCCAAAAAAAACCTAATTTAAAATGTTATAGTCACAGGAACAGACTGAACTTCTGACCATGGATATCCATACCACTTCTACTGTCATCACACTCTCAAGACCTCCAGAACCTGCTTCCAGGTCCTGCTGTCCTCCCTGCACCTGCCACTGCAGGACAGCAGCCTCCTGCACTGGTACATTCAAAGTAGCAGAAGAAGACGCTCTAAGTTAAAGGATAAAAAAAGGGAACTGAAGATTAAAAATAAGTTAGTGTATGACTAGAGCACCCTTTAAAGACTGATAAATTTACCAATTTTTCAAAATTATTTTTTCTCCCTTTTCCTTCCCTTCTCATTCATGAAGAACAATGTACCTTGCTACTTGCAGCTTAGGTAGTTCACATTTTCATGAAACAAGAAAAAGTCCTGCTTGCTGTGCTCAGAGGTAAGCACCCAGAAATCCTGTCTGCTGGCCCTAAAGCATCAACAAGCAATCCTTCAGTTGTGGGCATTACTTTCCAAAACCGTGCACGTGAACAACAGTACATCCAACAGCACAGCAATGCAGAAGCCAATGAAGCATCTGATTATTTTTAGAACATTCTGTGGACTTGATAGCTTTTCTCTGGCCATCTGTGCCCACTGCAAGTCCTGGAAAAACATACAGAGAAAAAGAAACATTCAAGATCACGCAATGCTCTAAACATATTTTTCATGATCCTGCAGAGTCAATATCCCTCAACCTCTCATGAGGTAGGAAAATTATGTAATTCCCTGCTTTACAAGTGGGAAGATGAACTGTAAGAATTACCTCCACATGCTCAAATGAGAGCGGAAGAACAATGTGTGCAAGCATCGTTCCAGTAGCTTTAATCCAGCCTTAACAAGGAGAACACATGAGGAGATTACTTTGACAAGGAGATAGTTATTATTTTCTGTGAAATTTAAACTGACTAACTTAGGAAACCAATAGCACAGTCTCGATTTTATCTGGTTCTGTGGGCATACACATAAGAACCATAGCTCAGATCCAAAAGAGAAAATAAAAAGCCTAACTCTTCTGAGGCTCACTCAGCCCCTTCAGCAAGGAGCAAGTATGTAAAAAAGCAATTAACTGACTTCAGGAAAACCAAGTCAAGGGTAGTGTATTCCATAACTTAGCAGGATCCTTATAATGCAATAGACAGTGGCAACAATCACACTGCGAAAAACAAGCAGGGAAGGTCTACACACAAATTTTCCAGTTCGGAAGGCAGAGCAGATGAAGGCACAAGACTCCCAGTGAGACAGCCAAGCAGACACGGCCACAACAAGGATGCAACAGGGAGACCCCACTGTGCTGAGAGAACAGGATGCTGCCCAGACACACCATGTAGCTCTCATCTGCTCTCTGGTATAGTGTCCCACACAACAGTACTGCTTTATTTTTGCTTCTCTATTTTCTCTGCCCCTGAAATTACAAACATCACACACATCTGTTCACAGCAGTGCACACTTCCGATCACCTGCTGGAATACCAACATTCAAAACTGGTCATATTCAGACACAAAGCATTACTAAGGATCTGGCTTAGGTCTGCAACTCTGCAACAGAGTGTCTTCTTATGAATCACAAGTCTTCTGGGTACATGTGCCAATTCTGACCCCTAAAAGATGCAGCACGAGAGATGACAAAGGCTACACCAATAAGCCAGTACTAAGACAAAAACACAGAAAAGGTATGTTTGTAATACTTCAAGAACAATATTAAAAATATCTCTCAAGCTGGAAGAGTAAGAAATTGTAGAACAAATCACAGATAGAAGGGAAGGAGTTTCGGTGTCTTAGATCTCAAATTGAACCCTTGGGGGTTGCTAGTTGTGCCTCTGATGAGCCCAAAGCAGTAACCAGCACTGTGCAGATGCAAATAAATAAAAATATACACCATCTTTAAACATAAGACAACACAAACAGTTTAACATGGAAGAGGAGATGTTTTAATTTGCTACTGGTCATATAAATGCCTATTATTAAGCTTCACAAGCCAAAACACTAATAATAACTCTTGCATTCATTTCTATAGACCTCCTGTTTTTAAAACCAGGAAAGTGAATGCACACTTGAGCTTTATAAGAAAGGCTAAAATTTGCAGCCTTTCATTAAAGCCTCACTGACTGGACTAACCAGGCTGAGTTCTACTGCTTTTAGGTTCTGCTAGTTTATGTTACTTGGTGTAATAGAAAAAAGTTTCTGTATAAACATACAGCATATTGAGATGAAACGTAACAGAAATGCACAGCCAGCAAAGAGGAGAGTAAGCTACGTTTTTTTTTAGTCTTTTCTTTAGGCAGAATGACCTAGTAAAATGTGAGACTGGAAGCTTTCAAGAAAGTACCCAGAATGAGGAAGTAAAACACAGCAACAACTTAATACATTCAATACAATGGACAGAAGAATACTTACTCTAAAGGTACCTGAAATATGGAATTATTTTAATACAATTATATAGTTACATTATAGTTATGATGTATAGTGTATTGTTAATTCTAAAACACTAATAAGCTCTATAAAGGAGTTCTAGTCCATTACACATAACTGGAGGGCACTAAACTAACCCAGGAGAGCTACTCCACCTGAGGGTCACTCAACCCTTGCTCGGGTGAACAGCCCTTCTTTATGCCTTTCATCTTTGAAGTATTACGCCTGCCACATTTCTTGTGACAAGGGTGCACTCTTAAAATACACAAAAAAATAAAAATACAAAAAAAAGGAGAAGGAAAAATAGGTGCGTAAGCAGAAGCAATTTCTAGACTTCTTGTTCATATTAAACACAGAACAGTCACAATTTCTGTGTCTCCAAACAGAGAAACAAAGAGATTTGCTATTTGCATGCTGTGGGTTCTCAAGGACAGTGAAGAGAAGATCAAGACAAGCAAAGAAAACAAACACCCTCGCTCTTGAAGAACAGGGTACAATGTTTAGGAGGTTATTATACCCCCTACACTGGTGCAGTAAACTAAAAGTTCAAGCATTTTCATTCCCTACTAATGAAGAAGAGGGTAAGCTTAAATCACCTTCAGTGCCCCTACTGGATCTCCAACAGTCTGTCCACATGAACAAAGTTCAAATAAAATAAATGACAAACAACGTAGCAGAAACATTTCTGATTCAGAAACAGAACAATAACAAAACTTGATTCAGCTGTAAAGAATTCTCCAGACAAATTATTCCTGTCTTACTTGTGAAGAGGTTTTAACCCACTAACTCAGGCTATCACGCTTCACACAGAGTAAGAGGAAGCAAATGTGCCACCAGGAATTCCACATCACCAGTCAGGTTGTCATGAGACAAAAACATCGAGATATAATCTTCCCTCATTGGCAGCTGAACATCACCAGATGTATTTTCCATACAGAACAATGCATTTTACTGTTTAACTCAGCTTCAGTTGCTAGACAGAAAGTGGTTACAAAACACAGTATAAACTATTAACAGGCAGAGTGCTATGCTATTCCAAATGTTAAAGTGTCGTGCTGTTGGAAATCAGGCCACCTGGGAAGATTTTCATTTTTAGGTCAACAAGAACATTACTGCAGATGATTTAAAATAATTAGTGCCTTCATCTTACTGTATCTCCTGTTTCAACCCACCCCAATTCAATTAAGCATCAAGTCCAAGCCCTCTGACCCCACAGCTTTTCACATTCACGTTGTACAGGTATATTCAGTGTTGCTCTCTACCACTGCTGGAAAAAAAGAGGTGGGGAGGTGGCAGTCAGCCTCTTCTCCCAGGCAACTAGTAATAGGACACAAGGAAAGGACTTAAATTGTGCCAGGGGAGGTTCAGGGTTGATATTAGGAAATATTTCTTTGCTAGAATAGTGGTTAAGGATTGGATTGTACTCCCCAAGGAAGTGGTGGAGCTACCATTCCTGGAAGTGTTCAAAAAAATGAGCACACATAGCACTTTACAATATGGATTCGGTCAAAGATTGGATTTGATGATCTTAGAGGTCTTTTCCAACCTTAGTGACTCTGTGATTATATGAACCGTAGAAGGATGAAGTTTACCATACCCAGAGAGGGTAAGATGGGTATCAGTGTTCCCTTGCCTCTGCCTGGAGCATATAAGCATATACACAAAAGACTTTTCATGTATGTGCTCCCCAGCATTCAACTAATACACCAAGTACTTGCAGTTTTCTAAAATACAAAAAAACTGGTGAACATTCAACACATCAACTAGCATTTAGACAATCCCCCTAGCACTACCTTTCTGTTTTGTTAGTCGACACTATCATGTTCCTTGCTCATAACAACTAATTTCATGAACTGTTTAGTATTTCAAAGAAAGCCTTGCACATCTGTTTTGATAAGGTCAAGAAAGATACATACAAGCAACCACATCCCACCCAGACTCAATGAATTACAGGTTCTCTACCAGGTTTATAAGGGCCATGATCAAGTCCTCCTTAGATTCCCCTCTTACCATACTCAGAATGCTGCTAAAGGCCACCGGATCCACAGT
Source organism: Peucedramus taeniatus (assembly GCA_013400575.1). Classification (NCBI taxonomy): domain Eukaryota; kingdom Metazoa; phylum Chordata; class Aves; order Passeriformes; family Fringillidae; genus Peucedramus; species Peucedramus taeniatus. The sequence goes on along the minus strand of WBNO01026706.1, from coordinate 299,981 downwards.
GTTACATACTGCAGGCCTGGCCACACTCCAGAGTTGCTTCCATGAATTCACTTACTCAGGCCACTGAGTGGGATTTGCACTGGCAAAACAGCAGCATCACAGCAGACAGATGAACAGCAAATATCCTTTGGTGATTAAGGCGAACCTGACCAGTCAAAGTGCCAAGTCAAAGAATTTGGGTTTTTTCTTGTCTCAGAATGTTAGAATCTGTCCATGGAGCAAGCAGATGCCAGTTCCAAGTATTACTGCCCTTTGCCTTTCTCCCTTTTGCCCAATTCAGCTGCTTGATAACACTCGTCCACTCTAAATTACCACACCAATGACTGGCAGCAGACTCAGCAGAAGTGGCTCTGTATCTGTGTCTCAGTTTATATGCCACCACGCCAGCTCGCAGCCCCTTCCAGCAGGCTTTGCTGCACATGGCTGAATTACAAGCACACCCCCACATCAGACAGATCTGTGGCAGAAAGCTTGGGTAGGAAACCACCAGTGTGACTCCCTGAGCTGCAACTTTGTTCTGTGGGCACTAGCAAGCACAGACGTGGAAAGATGAGTGCCAGCATTCATGGGATGACAAACAGACTACAAAAGACAAACACTTGACCTCAGCTTCACAGCAAACTTGCTCTCTTCTCAGCTCCTTTCTCACCAACACAAGAAAGACATTTATATGAAATGTAAATAAAACTGAGGTAGAGCAGAAAGAGACTGGTGTTTGAAGATTCTTAGATCACAAAGATGTGGCTTGATGCTTGGCACAAATATCTACATTGTCAATCACAGGTACCATAAATCCCCTTCTGTTTACAATTATTAATTAGTTTAGGTCCCAAAGGTTTATATTAAATATTCCCATTGTACTCAATGGGACTTGAATAACATGTTCTTTTGTCCTGTAAAACAGGACAAAACCAGGCAATAAGAAACCCATGATGAACAAATCCATCAGTCTAACAGAAAGCACTAGAAGTGGTCAGTTTTTTACATCAAGGACATTTCCAGATATATACATCATCATGCTGTGAAAATTACTGGAAACTTCTCTTTAAAAAGTACCCCATAATTTTCAGGTGTTTAGAAAAAGAACCTCAAATCAACAAAACCTCAAATCAACTCAGAGACACTACATTGTGAAAGGTAAATATTAAAACACTTAATTACTTCAGAAAAGTAACTAGATATAAGAGCTATTTGAAGGTAAAATTGTAATTTCTAAGTTTCAGCTCAACACCTCCTTTTACAATTGACCCTGATGCCAGGTCATCACTTCTCTGTCATCCACCTCCCAAGAAGCAAAGAAGCTGAGGAGTGGGGGCAGAAAGGAGTCTAGCAGTAATGCAATGCAAATCTTTTCCTATCTGAAACACTGTTAAGGGAACCAAAATGCCAGGTTTCCATAGCAACCTGAAATGTGTCACATGCTTACGCTGTATATTAAGCAACACTGAACAGTTTAATTGTAACACAAAATCCTGTAGATTTGTAAGGCACAAAATTAACACTGGAAACCTTCACTATTTACTTTTCAATTGCTTAACCTGCAAAATTTATTGCAGTCTGTTGAGTGAGACCTTGTATTACACCTATGCAGCTTCATAGGTGCAACAATGCTGGCAGTGTAAGGTACATCAAAATTACAATTATCAACAACAAATTAAAATCTCTTCGCATTGCATAGACTGAATACTATTTTTAAAAGCAGCAATGTTTCTAATTATTTCCTTCCTCCTTGCAAAATCCCCTTAGGCATTGTGTAACAGAAGATTATTTAGTTGTCTTGTCCTTCTGAAACATCCTGAAAACTTCTATTATCTTACTTTTTTTCCTTCCTCCACCTCCAGATTCCTGTAAACACTACACATAGTTGCTGACCTTGTACCAAGTCACCTTGTGCTATCATGCAGTGCAAAAACTTCCCTCTCAAACAGAATTCCCCTCTCTACACACCAGAGTCACCTACTTTAAAGTCACCTACTTTAACAGTTTACCTACTAATTAGAGAGCAAATCTTTGAAGAGCTGCTTGCTTCTTCAGAAACAGAAAAGTTCTTTATATTTTTCTGTGTTCTAACAATGTGTGCAAAACTAACTCCTGAAGATTGTTCAGGTAAATAAAGTTACCTACATCTGTGTATGCAGAAAAGATAGAACAATGTTATGATTCATGCAAAACTGTCATATGCCATCCTTCCTTCAGCATATCCAATCGGGCTTTTACTTGCTCAACTCTGCATGCGTTCAATCAGTGAGATGGTTCAGGGCTTAACTAAACAACAAAAAATTAAAAACACTCCTGAATTAAGCTTGATTTCTGTTGCATAAAAAACAAATGTGTAGAAGTTTTCTGGCTAAGCAGTACATATTTTACTTTCAGATGACTCAAGTGTTTTAAACATTATTATAGAACTGAGGTTCTCTTGTTGAATGAAACAGACTAATATTGAAACTAAAATTCAAACATCTTAGGCTGATAGTATCAACAAAGTAATTCCGCATTATGAAGCTAGATATTTCTTTTTGCTGGGTGGTGGGGAGCACCATAAAGTCATCAAAATGACAAACAGCTTAAATTCCTCCAGTGTTGCATTTTCAGGAAAGACATCCATCTCAGCCACATCAAGCAGGTGCCACAACAGAGACTCTGAGCTCTCTACTCCTCCTGTACCAAGTGCATTCAGAGGGACTACTCACGCAGATTATGTTTGTGACACTTAAGCACACATGGGGCCCAAAGATCAAAGCTGCTAAATTCTGTCCACCACAGGTTATACCTGACATAGCTGCTAATGTTTAAAAAACAAAACTTTGTATTCTCTTGTTTACAGCTACATCAGTGTAATTGCTTGCACCTTCTCAAGTTGAAGGCAGCCAAAGCAGTTAAGGCATTAACAAGTTTTGGATTTGGCCTTGCTATTTTCCATGTTAAAGCACCTATTTTTGAGGGGCTGTAGTCCTTCCATTTTTGGTGTTAAAACTTTAAATTTGTCTTTGAAAATCTGTTAAAACTGGGAAAATCTGTTAAAACTAGAAACCTACACTTTAAAAATAATACAAAAAAGCAGACTGCACCTACCCCATTGGGGTGCATTAGTGACTTGTAGTTAAAACAGGACTGACACATTACACCCGTGAAAAGAGTATTACCTCAGAGCTAGATTCATAGAGTCAAGGATCATTTAGGCAGAAAAATACCTTTAAGGTCATCAAGTTTAACCATAAACCTACTCATGTTCTTACCAACAATTATGACAGGACCCAGGATTAAAACTCATATATCCAATCCCAAACACATGGCCGGGCTGACCTTATGAACAGGTCTAGCTTCCACAGGTTAAAATTAATTTTCTGAGATATCTGCATGCCAGACTCAGGGAAGTAAAAAGAAGAGGGAAAAAATAAGTGAAAAGAAGCAGGAAGAGAGATATGTTTCAAGGTCAGATGAAGTAAATTCCAATTTATAGCATGGGATTCTGTCATCCTAGAGCCTTTCAGTGAGAAAATCATTCACAGGTCTTTCATCACAGAATTCACAAAGAACAGTACATGGCATGAAGAAGAAATCAAAACTTAAACAACAGATGTAAAACATAGTAATGTAGAAACTTTTATTTTAATTGCAATATAATGCTGACAGCAAAGCAGTTAAGATTTGAAAACTGTACTCAGTAAAGTCCTGATTCCAGTGACATCCACGGAAGTCTGATTCTTTACAAAGCTTCTAGATCCAAAAAGAAAACCCTACCAAACTAAAGCAAAAAACAAAACAAAACAAAACAAAAAAAAAACACCAAATACCACAAGAAAAAAAAACAAACCCCACACGAAAACAGACCAACAAAAGCAACACCAAAAAAAACCCACTATCAGAGGAGAGGCTTTTGAAGGACTGTTACCATTTACTAAGGGATGACAGTTTTTTCCAGGAAATGCATTTTGTAACTTGAACCCTTTACATCCCAAACTCTGCACTGGTCCACAAGAGAATGAAGGTGCAGCAGTTAACAAGTAAAAAGAAATACATGTCTCCTCAGAAGCACCTTAAAAATCAGGTTTGGTGCTACAAGTGGCTCCTTCAACTGCACCACCTTTCCTTTTGCAAACCTCCTTGGCTTTCTGCTAGCATTTGCACACACTACCCACAGCACCCTTCCATCATGGTTCGCTCCTAAAGGAGCAAGGTGCCATTCTGCAAGGAGCAGCATCACTCTGCTCTGCCAGGTCTGAGTCTACATCTCCTTCCCTGCAGGAAAACAAAGAAAACAACACACCTGTCTTGCTCTTCTCATAAACTTAACTTGAATTGTATTCACAGTTGAGCAGAGGGGCTAGGAACTGCTCTCCTGGATGCAGTGTCATCCCACGCTCGCCACCCACGGAGGCCGAGAATCCTCCAACACACGCCAGTGCGTCAGGTCTGGCTCATTCCTAGCGTTCATGTTCCTTGCTCCTTCCAACCGCACCATAGAAGATTTATTATTTCTTGGTCTTGCTTTACCATTTTGGTTTCAAGATCAGTCTCTAGTCCCCTACCCCTAAAATCTGCCTATTATATGCCAGACTCAGCCTGGGACTGGGAACCATCAGAGCAGGACTTAGAAAAGGACACAACTAGTTGACAAAACACTGGAACTTCCTTCTCACACAATAGGGTCAGGTGCACAGTGTCAACAGTGCAGGAGGAAAGAAAACTAACCTTCATCTCCTTAATCTCTTTTCATGACAACCAATGTGTTACTTATACAAACAGAAATGATGCACTAAAAACAGAATCCAATTTTCAAAACAAACAACCCATTTAAAAATGTGTCCACTGAGGGATCAGTTAGCAGCAGAGACGCTTTTTAAGGAATTTAGAATTCCTGACAGAAGGAAAGAAATGGACGTTTGATGTGGTGTGATGTGAGCAACCACATCAGCACAAGCCCAACAAAGGAGATTTTCCTTTCCATCCTGTAAGTATGACTGCAGCAGGACACAAATGCAGATGTCATACGAAGTTCTTGCCTAGCCTCTGCACACTGATGTGATACTACCCTCTATTCACCCTAACTAAAATGGACACCTAACCAACACCGCCCAGCACCATACACTAAAAAAAATTTAATACCACACAACAAAACCAAAAACCAAATTAACTGTGTATCAATTGAAATTTCTTCAGCAGATACCTAATCACGATGACTGGAGAACAACTCATGGCACTGGCAGAAAGTCAACCTTGTCACTCCTTTGTGATTCTCAATTTGTTTCCTAACTGGCCTGACAATGACCCAAGCTGCTTGTGACTTGACCCCACATATTTGGGTGGCAAGAGGACTTTCATATTCATCAGCTGTTAATCATTTGGGCCAGATCTGCACAAGTGACTTGCTCACAGCAGGCAAAGTCAATCTGTCACCACATATCTGGCTACAGTTCAGCACACTGTTCTGTAACAAAGTTTAATCTCCTTGGTTCTTCACCTATTGTCATCAAGATGTTCACCACTTACAGCACACAGCTACCACACAATACCTGCACTTCAGAAGTTTTTGGAGCTGGGACAGAAGGTACACACCAGATTTTATGTCATGGATTACCACAGCTCCTACCTTTAGGCGTCTTCAGCAGCATTACTACAAAAGGCTTGATCAGCAACCAGCATGGTAAAGGGGGGAACAAAATGTGAAACACTGCTTATATAAGTGAAAAATTTCTTTTTAATATAAATTCTAAATATCATGCAAAAAATCTTCATGTATACAATTATTATACATTTCAATGCTTCCCTAAATTATCTGAACCTTTGTGATAAAGTATGAAGGAAGAACTCAAGACACTCTCTGGCCTAAAAAGTTTTGCTGAGTTTGCTGCAGCTACCAAAAATCTGCATACAGACTAAACCCAGCTTTATCACAAGTACCCAGGTCTTTGGCATCAGTACAGCTGCTTAAAAAGCATTCTAAAAATGATACTTCTTAAGCTGAGAGTAAAATAAAGACCTTGCCACCAGACTGGGGCACTACTTAACCATGAGACAGTTAACTACAGCAAAAGCCTACTGACACAGCACAGAAGTAGTGCCAAGCCACTGACAACATTGAGTTGTTCCATGCAGCATCTCCTCCAAAGTAACAACCTACGCAGATCCAAGGATTTTCTGCAATCACAGCATCACCTGATCTGTCAGAAAGACATATACACCTCTTCCCCTCTGAATCAAGATGGCAGTGATGCTTTGTGAATATTCATACTTCTTTTCTATCCGCTGCATTACATTAGAATACTTAAAAAGAAAACAAACTAGAAAATAAGACAGATGGCATGTGGGGCAGAAAGCAGAAAAAAATAGACTGGAGTAACAGCAGACAGAGAGAGTGCTGCTAAAAAAGGTTAAATTTACTTGAAAAAAATGAGTCAGGGAATACATTACCTTTTCTTAAGATAAGGCTGAGTTCAAGGAAGCAACAGCTCTCACCGTGAACTTCTCTAAAACAAAGCTGTGATTTCCTCTATCTGGTGCACTGGAACCAATCCTTGCCTGCAGTGTCTTAGATTCTGAGGAAATGGCCCTCAGCTATCTTCAGAAACACTACGAGAAGATCCCAACAACAGTCACTAATGGGTGAGAGTACAGTAAGAAAATTTTCCTTTCTAGAAATAATGCTAACAAAAAGCTTTTAAATCCTAAACTGAATACAAAATGAAACATAAACAATACTATTTTGACATTGTAACCAAAAGATAAACATATCTTGCCTGTATAAACAAGCATAATTTCCCTGCTGAGCTTGCATGTTTTCTGTTCCTGTAAATCAGTTTCATATTACCATTACTTAAACCTGGGTACTCATATAACCCACATTTCAAGAAGGATGTTGAAAAACATACAGAGTAGCCATAAGAAAAGCAGCAACACGGAAGAAATGGCCCCTTGGAGGGCTCTACACATAGCACACCAAAGAGAAGGCCAAATGCTTAATTACAGCTCAGGAGTACTAAAGGGCACAGAATGACTGAGTAGGGAACAGCTTCACTGAGCTCTGACAGGGGCATCGGACCACACAGCACCAGGAATTTGAGGCATGCAACTGAAAGCACAGTTCACTCCTCTTATGATAAACAGCAATCAAAAAGGCTTACTGAGATGATGAGTACTCTACACATGAAAAAATTCAAGTCTAATGCAGAAGTCCTCTCAAAGGACGAACTGCGGTTCCATAACAAGTCATTAATTCTCAGGTAAGTACAGGGAGGTCAGGAGGATGCCACATAGTACTGAGCTGAAATATTGCTACACTTTCTCCCAGCTTGGTCAGAGACTGGGAGCAGCGCAGGTGCAAGAGCAAAGCATTGCAAGAGCAAAGCATTGCACCTGGTTGTTGGCACTTAGTACGACCTTCTGCTCTGCAACCCAGCAGGAAGCACCACCAGACCCCCCGAAGCCTGCCTGCACTCTGCCCTTGCAGGCAAGCTGGGGAGACACTGCAGATACACAGCCATGCAAGGCTGCAGAGTGCTGCCCACCCCAAAACTGAGCAAACAGCTCCCAACATACAACTTCCAGTACCAGCTCAACCATTCACACCCACCTGACATTTTGACAGGGACAAAGGCATATAGCTTTTCACCTACAATAGAAGGGTTTGCAAAGAAAAGCAGGAATAAAAAAAATACTCCTCTCTATGTGTTTAATGTATCAATCTGAAACATTTTGTTTGGGGAGGGAAATATAATTCCTCTAGCCTGCTGTGAACTTTGTCACTAACTCATTGTTTCATAAATCTGGCTGGGGAAAAATGACAACAGAATAAGACTTTTAAAAGGAAAAAAAAGAGGAGAAGGAAAAAAGAACTGAAGACTGAAGTTTCTCCTACTCTGCTTTTCTTCCTTGTCAAAGGAGGTCACTTGAGTGAGCGCTCTTACTGCTGACTTCACTCATCAAATGTAGCATGACATTTCCTCTTTTTGGGAAAGCAATCTTAACCTCCAGGACAAACTCGCAGCAGAAGTGGCTGCTTGACACATGCTGGACACGACTTGGACATTTTCTTCCGTGAGGGAGCAGATCACTCCCAAGAGAGAGTGAGAAGCCGTCAACTTTGTGGCAGGCAGCCATCCCCACCATCAATAACACCACCAGTGGGTAGATACCTCACTAAAACAAAAGCTACACCTATAATAAAGCCTTTAACTTTTTGGCTTATTGATCATGATGAGGAAGAGGTTTGTCAGTCAGCTGCTTTCTGGATTATGACACAATTTCTTCTGCCAGATGAGCCAAAGACCATGACTGCCTGCTGCTGAACTGGGCACCTGCTGAGACACAGAGGGCACAAGCCAGGTGCTGGACAGAGAGCTTTACCATTTTTCTCAGCATTGGTTATGTTCCAGCTTTCCTTTCACGCCTACTGGATAGCAAAGGGAAATTGAATCCCTTTGTCCTTCATTTCCATAATTATTGTTTGTGAGCAGCTCCAGCTGCCTAGAACAGCAATTTCTTGTGTCAGATCTCACTGCAGAGGCTCACACTACGTTCTCACCTTTGAACACTCACCCAAATGGGTGACTGCAGAGACTCACTCTGGCTGCAGCAACTAGCCACAGGGCCACCATTTTTCAAATTGCCTTTCCGAAGACATGTTATCCTCCAATCCAAATCACCCTCAAGTGAATTCACTTCTGTTTGAATAGAGGGGCTTATTCTCTAACACTTAAAGAGATTTGCAAGCTGTCCCCTGAAGTCAGGACCATAAGGTAGCCAAATATCTACTAGAGCCAGCCTCCAACCAATTTCAACCTTGTCTTTCAAAATCATGGATACACAAAGCAACAAAGCCATACTCCTAATAAGACAAGGACTGTTCCAATCAATTCTAACTCACTTCATCTCCAAAGGGAATCACTTATCATTTCAGCAGCAGATGTGACACATCCAAATGTGAGCGTGGCTACTGCTGCAGCAAGAATAGGGCATTGGGCAAAGCCAAGGAATGAAACCCAGAGACTGCCTCATAAACAACTTGCACAAATCAGGTATTCCATACTTTTCCATAACATAATATGCAACAAGGAAAAAAAAAAACAAAACAAAACAAAACAAAAAAGACACAGAGTTTCCCTCCAGGCCCAATATTTTAATCTACTACGAAAAAAAAAAAAAAAAAAAAAAAAGGAAAGCCATCAGACAGTATTCTGGCTACAAGCATCCACTTCAATACAACTCTTCAAAAGATCAACATTACTTGACTATTTAGGTCCTTAAAATATTTTGTGTATATTTATGGACATTTTCCAGGTAAAAGGATGAAAGAGAAGGCAGTCTAAAATGCACTGCAACTTAAGTATATTTTATCCTGACTTACATTTAAAGATATATATTCCTGATAAAGCAATTTTCATTCAGAAAGTATATATTCATGCATACTTATATATTCTTATATTCTTGGCATTTTCTGTTGTCTTCTCCACTAATTTTCTGAAAGTCTGTGTGTGTACATATAAGTGGCAGATGGAACAATATCAGGAAATTATTATTTCCATATTGTGTAAACACTGGCTGATACAATATGCTGGCAGAGTTCATCAACACACATTTTAAGTATCAAACAAACACAGGCCCTTAGGCTGTGCCATAGCATTTGAAGCAAACCATAATCGATTAATGGACACCTACCCATCTTAAAAGTCCACCACTGTGCATTAATACAAGAAATGTATGACTACCTAATGGGAGAAACGCAACTGTAGCATGTAAAGTAAACACATGCTAAAAGCCTGTTACTGAGTCGAAGCGTTCATCATCGCATTTCATCACCTAGGGGACGAACAGTTTCTACATCCTTTAGCACCACGGTATTGCACGCACATCACCCAAGATACAAGTACGCCACTCCACCCGTAAACCAAGTCTGAAGCAGTGTATGATGGACAGGGAGGAAAGTCCATTGCACTGATTAAAGAGACAAAAATCACTTAATGACACACCCTTGGAACCCTACAGCACTTCGCAATCACGACAACCTAAGGCTATACAAATTAATACATAGAGAGCCTGGAACATTCCAGTAATTCATCCGAGACCCTGAGAGGGAGGAAATAAATGAGGTTCGAAGCCGCGAAAGCCATCTCGGCTGCGGCGGCTGGGTAGCGGCAGCAGCAGAGCACACCCCGGGTGCCCAGGAGCAGCACCTGCGGCCGGCGGGCAGGTCCCGGCAGCCGCCCCGCGCCCCCGG
>WBNO01026706.1:260112-289581 GCA_013400575.1 Peucedramus taeniatus | reverse complement strand
CGGGGCAGGGGGCGGTGGCCCCGGGGCAGGGGGCGGTGGCCGCGCTCCTGGGGCGCTTCACGGGCTTCAAGCCCTGTCCCGAGCAAAGGGGTCGGTCTGCAGAGCCAGAAGTCCTACGAGGCATAAAGCCCAAGCGCTGGGGTCTTCCTCTGGAGGGGAGTTGTCTCAAGGGCAGTGCTAAAAACAAAACAGCCAGTTTTGGAAATTGAGGTTAACCAAAGCCTCTAGATCCGTGGGAAACTGAAAAGCCTAGAAACCTCATCTGCTGTTTCTACACTGTCCGCCAGTAGGCTTCTGCACCCAATCCCCAGAAAACCACACCCGCTATATTCACCAGAAACTCCACTCCCTTACCCGACATAACTGCAGGTAACTTTTCCAGACGTTCGTGGCTAGCCTAAACAAGATCTAGCTTCTTTTTTCTTCCTTAGGTTTGTAATCAGCTCTAAAAGACTGACTTCAGTCTTTCGGGCATTCTAACAAAGGCATTGTAACACCTTTTGTAACACAAAAGGTGTTTGTAATTGTAACACAATTACCACATTGTAATTAAATTCCAAAATCTGCAAGACAAAATCTCAAGCCTGAAGATAGGCAGGTACCTGCATAAATGAAAAGGTGACACAAAGTGTACACATATAAAGAGAGATGGTAAGAGCATGTCAAAATAACAAATGGTGCACAGGGGTCTCAAGAATAATATTTTTACTAGTTATAATGTTATAAATCCAACGAGTGTTAATTGTAAGTAAAAGATTTGTCATAGGCTTATTTTTTAAATTTAACAGCTGCTTAGAAGGTAAATTTCAAAAACGTGTCGATTTCAGGACCAAATGCATCTCCAATACAGACACAGCCATCTCCCACCACTGCCATTATCCTACTTGTAGCATATGCTTGCTACCACTCAGTGTCACTACTGGAACAGCAACTGTCTCAACTCCTCCACTAAATTTGCTGCTGCACTTTCAGCTAAAATTGAAGTTTCCATCTGATTTTCATTTTTTACCAGAAGTTTATTTTACAAGAGACAGATTTTCCTTAAAACGTAGTCTGCTGCTTAAAGGATGCGTTCTGATAACACACTGCAGTTACTACATCTTATTATTACCCAGCAAAAGATGGACAAACCCAAAGTTACTTGGGTTAAAATTTCAAAGACTTCACTGGCACAAGGGTTCTCTACCACTACATGGAAGAAAGGGGCCCTGCTCTCAGTTACCTTTCTAGCAGTGCTTAGATAAAATTGGGATAAAAAGAGGAAGAAGAATAATAGTACTGTTTCTCCAACCTCCTCTGCCAAATTGCAGGAGCTACAAAGCCCTATCCATCAGTGGTGGAAACCCTATTTATCTCTTAGCTGCACTTGCAAAACAATGACAGTGACTAACACCTTATTTTAGCTCCAGAAAAGCTATCCCTGTCCTAATGTACCAGTCTGCTGTCCATCATCATTCCAAGAACAGTCACTTCTATTGTACAGTGTAGAAAGCTCTATAAAGACAGTGCATGAACTCCATATAGCAAAGAAACTACAGATTTCTATAGTACTTATGTTGCCCTGAGCATATCAAATACATATTCTAGACTGCTGGCATGGAGGATAAATCACTCAAATTCCTGTCAGAGCAGCAGCATAAGCAGGCTAGGACTGGGATAGAAGCATTGTACAAGTTCTGGTTATGCACTGTGGGTTACTGCCTGTGGCTCAACCCTCAGACTTCACATCATTGGAAGAAGTCATTGTGTGAGTGGGACGTCACACACCTTTTATTTTACTGAGTCTGCAGTACTAAGTAATGCCTGCCTTTCTGTTGCAATGATGAACAAGAGATAGGCAGAGAATAGGTAGATTAGACACACACACATCACCTCTGAAATAAAATTTTGTTTTAGTCTCTCTACAGTATAGAGGATAGCAGACACTCTGAATGGTTTGCTCTTTCCTTGCCAATTCATTAGAATACAAATGCTATAACATCATTTGAATAATGTGGTATCAATGCTTAGAATATCTTTACCAGAGAAAATCTTAAATTCATGTTGTTTGTTGATTTCAGGATTGGGCAAATTTGTTTTATCACTCTTTGCATTATTTTGATGGAGACAAAATGTAAATTTGCTATTTTCATCACTTCCAAATTTTTACCCTAGAAAAATGTTTCTCACACAAACTCACACACATAACCCTGCATGAAAGACAGAACAGATTTGGGGTACTGAAATTGACATACATTTGAATGGGTTTTGACCTTTTGCTTCAGTGTACATTAAGAGAGTTACATACATTCAAGAGAAAAAATTGCTAGAGGTACAGTATGTTTATGGCCTGCATTCAGATCAGCTTACACTAAGTAGAAAAAAATACTGTATTGCTCATGTAGTTCATGTAGTTTTTGTTTCTTTTTTTTTTATCTGTAATTATTAGCTTACGGCTCATTTAAGAAAGACAACCTGCCATAAAGAATTACACTGACAACCTTGACTATTATAACAGTCCAGTTCTGAAAAGATATTAAAATAAAGGTGACAGCAATCTTTCTTTATTTTTTCCCATTATCAGCCCTTCTGCTTTTGCCTATTACTCCTACCATTATTCACTATGAAGTAGTCACAAAATAGGTTTCATACAGACAGACTTTTATGCATACATAATTGAGGCTCTGCTTGATCCTACTGCACTGAGGGCTATTCTTAGCCTGGTTTCTTCAGTTTATGTAATGATGAATTTTCAGAGTGTCCCCAACTCACCCTTTAACTTTGAATTGATGTCTAGATATAACTCAATGTGACTGAAGTATTGAAATTTTCCACAAGTTTTACAAAAATGAGAAAGAGACCATATCTTGAAACTTTTATAAGAAGTTCTCCCCTAATAACTGATTCTGTGCACCTATTTCTCTGTCTAGAAGAGCAAACCAGAAGCAGTTTCCAAAATGCTCAACCGAAGAAAAACTATAAAAAGAAATGGAATTTGCTGTGATACAAGAGGAGATGACAAAAAAGTTCTATTTGTTTCAACTTAGGTAGCTCAGTGGACACTGGATGAAACATCTCACCGCCATGCTTTATCCTAAATCCCAGAATCACGCACATTTTAACATGGGACAAAAGGGAAAAGAAGCTGGCCCAGACGTTTCTATATCAAATGCAGTGCCAGGGGAAGAACGGAAGCTGAAGAAAAAGAATACAAGAACGTGTGAAAGTACTTATAAAATATGGCTGGTTGCTCCCCCTCTCGTTCTTCAGGATCATTAAGATACCCCCAGGACAGGGACTGCCGCTCCCTGCCGGCCCCGAGCCGTGGCGCTGCCCGTCCCCAGTCGCGTCCCCTGGCGCCGCCAGCGCCACACTGCAGGCACAGGGAGCCAGTCACCGCACGGCCTGGAATGTGCTCTTGGAGCTGCGAGTACCACAGCAGCTGTGACGTTTGAGCAACGCCTCTTCAGGTTTTCCTCACATTATTTCCATCAAAACACTACTGCGGTTGAAACAGATATAATAAGTACAAAGTACAATAGTATTTTTCCCCAGAAAATTGTTATAACCCAACAGTTAGGTCACTAATCTGACCATACGTGGAAATTAAACACAAAATAGCAAAAGACTGTACATCATCTCTTCCTTCCCTCTCCTTTCCACTTCCTTGAAACTGGCATGATGTACAATTACAAGTCAGGCAAACTTACAGAAGAAAATCTGATACCAACACTATCCACGTGAAACACACAGTTGAGGAAGGAGAGGACTGATAAATCCAGCTTCTGTGCAGATCAAGGGTTTTCACTAGAGCTGAAGCATGTATCCCAGGTACTAAAGAAAATTTGTACTTACCATTATAGAGTACATACATACTCAAATTATATACTTTCCATAACTTAGCACATTACTTTGATGTTATTCTTACTCATTTTTACATCGTAAGCCTACTGTCACACATCAATCAGCGTGTCAAATTAAAGTAAAAATAATATGTAATGTATTCATATGGAACAGACAAGTTAATTGCACGCTGCTGTACAGCTTGCATTTAAAGGAATTGCTCTGATTTTTCAGGTTCCAAAATTCAGCCTTACCTACCAAACTGTGACAGCCATGATACAGTACTTCTAACACTGAATGCTACTCACTCGGTTTCACAGGCGTACCAGCGTTAAGTGAAAAGAAACATCAGCCTCTGACATTCCATTCCTGGAGCTTTTGGGAAGATCATTCTTCTCCAGCTACCATCTCAGGGATGCAGGCACAGGCACTGGCTGCTTCCGTGCTGGCAGGAGGCTGAATCGCTGACAGTTTCACTGATGCACTTCTCTATCGGATACAGGAAGCCAGAGGAGAGGCACAATCTTTTGTCAGTGCACATGACTTATACAGTAAAGAAAGCCATTTCTAAAAATAATTAGGCAGACTATGACTCTCAGTGCTATTTGTCTGGTGGTCTAGTGGTCAGCCCTCACCTCTGAGGTTAACATCAAGGGAAAGATCTGCTATTTCAGTAAATTTCTGTTGTACACACTTTAGTTTTCACTGCTCCCGTGGCTGTAATCAACAACCCTTTCACTGCTCAAGAGAAATTTAGTAAGATATATTACTCATTTGGAAAGTGATTTGCTAACTCTCAAGCACAACAGAGCATGATTGCTTTGCTTCTACATCTAACAGCTACCTAAGGCATGGACAAAACACATTTGCCCACCCTGCCATCAGCCTAAGATCACAATTTTCATAGGCTCAGCTACTTTTCTGAAATTGTCACAGGGAGTATTTTGTCTCCATCACTGAGGCAGCTTAAGAACCAAGGGGCTCACCCCTGCCTTCCTCTGTGGTGTCACATAACAGAGACACTCTTAAGGGTGGCAATGACCATTCTGTAACATACATCTTCAATCCTGCCAATGCAGCTGCTTTGGGCCTAGCCTTGTTCTAACCTAGCTGTCTCCAGTGCTGCTAACATCACAGCCACAGAAGTAAGTCCCCTCCAAAACTCACCTGAGACACATGCAGAGTGGAGAAGCCTGTGCTTTTAAACACAACACTGTGGACCTATACAAACTCCTAAGGGTAGCTCAGTTTCTGCAGTATAACCGCCTCAATATCTGGCTGGTGTTCCTTGCAGGTTCCACTCTGTAGGAAACTAGGTCCCACTTCACCTTTCTCTACAACAATGGGCACAGATTACCTGCTGGGAGCAGCTGACCTCTCCCATCTTAGCAGACCCACCTCTTTGCAGTGGCCTCAGGCCACAGTGATACCTCAGCCTCCAGCCCAACACAGCTTTGGCCCCTCAAGGCCTGAAAGGGGTTGCTGTCGATCCTGCACATGTGAAAAGCTGTTCCTGCACATATAAGACATTAGATCATATCTAAAAGGACCTGATTTCAACCTCATATTTCGTTATCTCTCTCACTGCACAGTAAAATTGCTGAATTTAGACAAAAGAAGGCATCATCACAATCAAGACACGCATTTTGTTCCAGACTGCTACAGTAAATGTTTTGTGATGAAATTAACCATTGGCTTAACAGGGATGCTGATGAGATGGAAACCAAACACCTTCAACCTCCTTCACTCCTCCCAGAAGAAAATGATCCCTTTGTTTTCAGACTCTAAAGCTTTTAAAGATCAGCTAATGCATATTTGTACAGTCCACAAGCACACAGTCTGAAGCTTATCTATCTTAACACAAAAATGTTTTTGCATTTTAGAGGCAAAGAGCTTGAGAACTAGTAAAATTTGCTTGGGCAGAGCCAACCCTCCTGTATCGTTGGACACTGCCTAAATAGGGAATATTATTTTTGCTAGTACAGCTCCCAGATCTTCTAAGCTTATGAAAACAACATGCCAGAGAAAAGAGCTTTTACACAGAGGTCATCCACAGCACCGGCCGTTTTCATTCCGCTCCCACAAACCTCACCAAAAAAAACCGAGGTCACAAATTAATATCTAACGTGTGAGGAGGCCGCGGCAGCACAAGGCCAACAAACACCGATCTCGATCCCCTCTGTGGAGTCACTGGCTCCCACCTTAGAGAGGCCTCTGGACCCGCTCTCCCCTGCAGGCCGAGCACCGGAACCGGACAAGCTGCGGTGTTTCCACAGCCTGCTCGTGCAGCGACCATGCCGGCGCGGAGGGCAGCGCCCCGTTCCTCCCCTCCCGGGATGTGCGGTGCAGAGCGCTCGGCTGACGAGGCGCGGCCTGCAGCCGTGACAGCGACAGCCCGTACAGAGACGATGGTGTCACGGCCGGCTTGTAAAGGCAACACGAAATGAGGGAAAACAACCGCGCAAAGCCTGCGCCTGCTGGGACCGGCGGGGAAGAGCGCTGGCGGAAAAAGAGACGGAGCCCTGGCGCTGGCCGCCGGCGCCCTCCTGCGAGCCCCCCGCCCCTGCCGCGGCCGCGCCGCTCTTGCCTGTGGCGCTGCGGAAGCCACCCCCGCTCCCGCTGCGGCACCGCCGGGCTGGCCGCTCCTTCCCGCCCAAGGGTCCGTCCCGCCCGGTCCCTCACCACCATCCCGCCTCCTGCCCACGGCGAGGGCCCTTCACCAGCCTCGCCAGGGCGGCCCCCTCTCCTCCCCAGCCTGCTGCCGCTATTTCTTCCGTGGGGTGGAATACAACGTCCCTCTCCACACGTAGCTGCTTCCAGGACTTGGTACTGCTTGGAAAGTGGCAGCACAAGAAGAAAACAGCGGTACAACACAATGGAAGGAGGGAAGACATTGTTCTGTCATTGGTTCTTATCAATAAAGTGATGAGGCATCCTTAAGTATCCCTGGTGGTCTAGTGGTTAGGATTCGGCGCTCTCACCGCCGCGGCCCGGGTTCGATTCCCGGTCAGGGAAACGCATTTTTTACTTTTACCCCCTTCATCCCGTTTTTGTTTTAGTATCTTCTCCGGCCCTCTCCTTCTGCCCTTACAATTATGGGACCATCGGCCGGCTGCTGTGCGAGCCCGAGGCGCGGGAGTTGTAAGACGCACCTGACAGCTCGGAGGAACCGTGCACGAAGACAGCGCAAGAAGTCACAGCATGGATGCGGAGAAAGTGTACTAAATGCTGCCAGTCTTCAGCATCAGTTTTTCATCTTTGCATTGTAAAAGCTCTCAGTATCTGTTGCTTTTGCGATGCTGTCCCAGGCATGCTGGTAGGGGGAGTGTAAGAGGAGCAGGCAGATGGCCTGGCGCTACCAGGTGTTTTCAAGTTGCCTAGTGTTGGGGGTTGGATCTGTTTCTTTTGTGTTTGTGGAATTTTTTCCTGGTGGTTTTGCTAGGTAACTAATTGCTGGGTACTTTCTGGATATTTGACTTAAACAAAGGAGGCAGCAGGTTTCTCCAGGGGGAACAGCCGTGAACGGCAGTTTGGTCCTAGGACGCTGCTCTGAAAGGACTGGAGTACCAGGGGACCTCAGCGCCCTGTGCAGGTGGGCAGGGGAAGCCTGGCCAGGTGCCAGGTGTAGCATCTGCCTGGAAACCTTTCTGTCACAACACTGCCTGTAGACATCCCACGCCCACCCACAGGGCTTCTAGAAGTAAGCAGATGCTCTGCTAGAGGGCCACATGCAGCACATGCAGTTAGAAATAGCATAACTTTTTTTTTTTTTTTTTTTTTTTTTGGTTGCTCTAACAGCTTAGAGGTTCCCACACCTTCCCCCCCACAGGTGAATTGTCACTTATTGCTATCATGAATCTTTGAACCATGGCAGCAGGGACTCAGTAAGGCTTGAGTATCTCTCTTATGAGGAAAGGGTGAGGAGACTGGGCCTGTTCAGCCTTGAACGAGACAGCTGAGACAGGACTTCATCAATGTGTACAGGTACCTGAAGTGAGGTGCCAAGAAGACAGAGCCAGGCTCTCCTTGGTGGTGCCTGATGCAAAAGCACCACTGGGAAATAATGGCTTTGGCTGCCTTTCCCGGGGTGTGCCAGAGCCTAGGCTGCCCTCCACTGCAGATAGGAGTGTCTCATGGGAAAAGTCCTTCACTAAATTTTTTATGAAAAAGAAGCTTCAAGGAAGTTCAAAGGGAAGGGGTCACCTTTGCTCTAAGGCAGAAAGCAAACAGTCAAAAGGGCTGTTGTCACCCTTTGGATATAAAGAAAAGGTGCCACCAAATTATAGTTAAGCACCAGGTCCACAGGTGTTTTATAACCCAAGGAGTTATTGCATTCCTATGGCTGTAGGTTCTTAAGAGTGGGCTGGACAAGTTATCAAGCCTCAGACTGGGCAAGGGGAACTGCTCAATAGATTGCCTAAGATCCTGAAAGTCACAATTATATGACTTCATCCTGCACTTTCCCCTATCATTAACAGTTTACCTGTTAATTAGAACTATACAGGGCTCTGAGAGTCTTCTCTCCCTCTTTGATCTCAGTGAAATGCCTTACCAAGTTGGTGGAAGAAGTTGCTGCTTTCTATGTCAGAAAATGATGGACAATTTTAGAAGCAGCTAAAATGAATTTCAGGCGTTGACTACCTTCCCAGAAAAGGCATATATATGGTTTTACAGAAAAAGAAAAAAGAAGCACTTCCTTTTGCTTTAACTCATTTTGTAGTAGGACATTTGCATGCTCTTAGCACTGTAAATCCAGCTTTAGAGTCATCTGAGAAAAAAATAATCACATGTAAGATTTCAGAAACATGTAAAAAAAAACCCAGAATAACTCCTGCACACAAAGAAAGAGTAGTTTCCAATATTTTGTTAGGAATGATGCATAATCTCTGAAGAAGTTATCTAATGGCCTTCCAAATCCCTTTTCAGTCTAATGCCAGACTTGAAACTTGCCTTTGCACAGACAGCAAATATCCACCCACCAAGGAGAAGGCACCCATCTTCTTGGCTTGGTGTCCTTACACTTCAGGTCCTACTGTGACTAAAGGTGTTCTGGTCTGGGCTGAAAAGACCCCAGATCAATGTTCACCTTGAGCATGTGTTGAAAAGTGTTACAGCAGTTTCTGATTCCTTGTTCCTGGACCTTAGTGATAGAGGGAAGGAACTGGATACTTGTTTTTAACTGGTAGAAGAACCATCCTTCCTAGAGCTTTTGTTGATATTTTGTTTTACATAAAAGATAACTCATGATGCTGGCATGCTGAAGCCCCAGAAAAAGTGGGCTGTTTTATGCAGGACTGGCAGTGCAATCAAAAGCACATGATAAAAGTGATCTGGCTAGAGCAGAGGTATTTCAAACAAATACAAGATTATTAATAACACATTTTCAAAGTGTAGCTGAATTTGCTTCTCACTGTGGTAGATTTTGAGATACTGACTCACAAGTATTTTCACTTTCATTTCTTTTCTTCGTCATAAGTGTGACCAAGTGCTTTCCATGTCACAGCAAAGGTTTATGGGAATGAACTGCAGAAATAAGAATGATAAGGAAGACAATGCCTTAACTGTAGATCAGCTTAAACCAGCAGCTGAGTCAACTTTTCTTTCTTGCTGCCTCCTTAAACTTATAACCCTACATTAGTTCCACTTTGTAAGTTTTTTTCCAATCTTATATGAAGTAGCTTGGCTATGAGTGAAGATAAAATTTTGCATGACTTTTACAACTAGCAATTCTTTGGAAAATGAGAGTTGCCACTTTTTTTTTATAGGCGTATTTTCTACTTGCCATCATATTTCATTTCTGTCTGAAGAGCATAGAGCCATGCAGTCGTTAGATTTATTCTGTTCCAAGGGCATTCTCTTGGCCACTTACCGCCTTTTTGTCTGTTTTATTGTGGATATAAACAAGTGCAACTCCGTGGTATCCTCCCCAAGGCAACGAGCCTTTGCCTATTGATATAAATATTGTGGGAACACGCCACGAGGTGGCATCCCGGTCCTGTGTCTGCCACCAGCCGCCCGCGATTCCCAGAGCAGCCCCTCCTCTGGAGGTTTCAGACCCAATTCCCGAAGTTAACGTTGTGCCCGTTTCATTCCAATGAGCTATAGAGGAATGAAGGATTTTTATTTGCTGATAAAGCAAATTTTATGTACAAATGAAGCTTTTATTAAGGCGAATCACTGCATAGTTTCTGAGTTGAATGCTGTATATAGAAGCTGTCTTAAAACAGTCTTAATATAACTTTTTTAAAAAAAAAGAAAAAAAAAATGTCACAAAGTATAATCAGGAGTGTGACTCGGACTCTACCACCTCATCCTGTCTGTGGCATGAATACAATGAGGACAATACCATTACCAGAGTGACAAAGAACCATGTGTCCCTGAACATGTTCACCCCACAGCCACTCTGTTGGGGTCAGCAGCACCTCTGCTTTTCACCTGTAAGTTTTGAACTGAAGGTCAAGCAGAAAGTTTGTGCCAAGGTGAGGAAGGGAACCACAATTTCTGCATCCCAGGTCAGAATATGGGGACATCAGCTACCCAAGGACACAAGATAAGGTCTGGTTTCATTCCCTTCCCTTCTGCATGGATTCACAAGGCTGGTGAGCCATGGGAGCAGTCTGTGCTATGACATTAGTGCTGTCACCATGGCAGTCAAAGGACACAAACAAGGCAAAGTGTTTATTAAACTGGTGGGGTGGAAGGAAAAACAAACTCAAAAGATGCTTTCAGGCACACAATCCTTTTTCCAGGCTTTTTTTTCCCATCCTATTTTCTATCCCAATATTCTTTCCATATAATATTGATGTCATAAGACATAACTGTAAATTTCTTCCTGAGCTACAGATTCACTATGAAACACCTTCTGGTCAATAAGATAAAAAAAAATGACAACTTCACTGCACATCCTCCCAGGACTGTTCCTTGAGAAATACAGTTGGAAAATTTACTCTGAATTGTGTTTTAAGAGAAATTATTTTATGCAAACCGAGGCAGTTTATTTAAGGTAATGTTATTGAAAGTCCATTACAGATTTAATTACCACTCACAGATCTAGATAATACTGTCCAAGGACCATTTTTCAGCAAGTCCTTTTACAGGGGCAGTTGCTATATCCTATTAAGAAGTACTCTGATCATGAAATTATGAAAGCTCTGATCCTTTCAGAAGTCTGAATTTTTGTCTTGCATGCTGCAAATCTGCTTTCTAGATACTTTTTATACTGCCTTGTGGCTACAGTAAATCATTACCTTCTGCCTTTCCATGCTTTATTTCCCATGTGCTCTTCTGAATAATCACAGTTTAGTAAACTATACTGACATTATTATGCTGTGCCTAATTTTTGTCTTGCTAGCAGGAACACAGAGCTGGGAGTTTCCAGTTTTCCTCCCAAAGCAGGAAAATAATAACAGACTATAAATTGGTATTACAACATATGCTCTGGCTGGTGGCACTGTCTGCTGCATGTGGCCGGGAATAGTAGCAACCCAGACAAGGACAAGGCAGCTGGGCTGATGGAGGGTGGCTACAGCAGGGTGCCTTTGTGGCTGTCCACCCAAACTGCCCCTGTGTCCTTTGCAAGGGATTTTTTTACAGAAATTACAACTCTGAATTCCATAACTGGCATAATTTGTATTGTGTAAGCTGCAGTTCTGCACAAGAGATCCAGCAAAATAAATGAAAAAACAGGAATGATCTTCCTGTCTGCTCAGATAAGAAACCACCTGCCTAATTCTATCAGGATGAAGTTTTGCAGTTTGTTCATTCTCTACCCCAAGCCAGGTAGTAAGTCTCAGTTTCAGATTTGTTGGGACTGTGGCTTTGATTCTATCAAAATGGAGTTCCTTGCTGTAGCCTGCAAGGACTTTCATCCCTCCAACCACACTGCGCTCATCTTCCCTTAAGTAACCAGGCTGAAGCAAAGTGAGCAGCACATGAGAAGATGAATATGAGCTCCTGAGCTGCTATCACCATGACTCCTCTGCCTGCCACAAGGCTCACAGGGAGCCTCTGTGCACATGCCAAACCCAGTTCTGAAGTGGTCTCTCTTGGGGGATCATCATGATCCCCCTAAGTGTGTCTTTGGTGAGAAAGGAGTGGCGGGGTGGCTGGTGGTTCTGCTGTGGATGCGGGCAAAATCCAGGTAACTTCAACCAGGTATCTTAAAATCTCTTCTACCTACTGTTTATTACAGTTTGCTGATCCTCCTTTAAAAGAAAAAAGCCAAATGATGAAATGTAATTTAATGAATTCTACTTCTCTTCTGGTCATACATTCAAAGGAGCTTTCCTTCCATGTCATCCATTATGCTGTCAGAAATTTGCCCCCCTCAGTAGCATCTGGGCTCCAGAAGAGCTACTATCTTCTATTAACCAAAGGCTTTTGGTAGGGGATAGAAACTTGAGTTAAAAGTGCTCCCAAGATGATGATAAGTTAGGAGCTAGTCTTTCCCTTGGGGTCTGTGGTCTAATTAGACAAGATCAAGGACAAGTATTAATTAACACTTATTCCCACTTTACAGGTAAGTAGCCAAGAAGTGAATTAACAAACAAGTTGTATTTCTGATGCATTTAAACTCACAAAAAGTAGCTTGACACCCAAAACATTTAAAAATCAGACAAAAATGCATCCTCTAAAGTTTTGGTCCTTCAGGAGGCTTAAAAGCATAAAAAAAAATTGTTTATACAAATAATCACACTGAAGAGAAATAGTTCCTCTGTTTCCCTCAGAAGTATAGTTCCTTCGCAGGACAAGTTCTAAGTCATATTGGTGATGAACTGTAACACTGATTTTGAAAAGCAACAGGGACTGAAAAGTCATGCATGTCAACAATAGCTAGAAAATATCTCTAACATGCCTAGTTCTTCTTCACTTTAAAGGTTTTATACAGGAGAAAAATACCTTTATCTCCCCTTTTTTCGCCTCCAGTCTGAACCACAGGCACAGAAATACTCCACTGCAAAAGCCAGGCATATGGGCAAACAGGTCTTACATATTTATACTGAATTATTACTTCTCTTTTGTTTTGTTGGTGGCTACTGCTGTTGGGCATCCTTGGGTTTTGACGGTCACATCAAAGGAGCGGCTCTGGCATGAGAACCGGTCAAAGTGAGCCAGATAATTAATGGATTTATTACTGAGGTCGGTTCCCATGATTGTCGGTGGGCAGCAGCCACTGCTGTGTCGTAATCCTCATTCTCTTGGTAAGGCACATACTGCCTTAAAAAGGTTTAATGATCCAATAGTGATTTACTAATGGGAATCTTTCTTGTCGGTTTAGCAGGCCTTGAAGGAGGACAGGGTGGCACATGAAGGTCAGTTTTCAGCAGTATCAAGAAATGGTTTTATTTGTTTTGTTTTGAGATTCCTGTTTGGAGCATTTTAATTCACTAATAATAAATTGAAGGGTCAAAGGCATTGTAGCTGGGCAGGTATCAGATTCTTGATAACACGAGGAGGGAAGCAGACAGACATTGGTCACAGCAGATTGCGGCTGAAGGTCTGAGATAATTATCAGAAAACATTCACTTCAGCTTTTATGATTGACAAAATGAAAAAGTGTGGTAAGACGGACTGAAACAGCCTCATGAAACCGCAGGCTGGCAGCTGGTCCTTGCCACCAGCCCCTGCTGGGGTGGCTGCCTGGTTCGCTAAGGTTGCATCCCCTTTCTGCTGGGAAAGAAGGGAGGGGGACAACCAGTGGGACAGCTGCCCAAAAAGAGAGCAGGAGAGAGAAAAGGAGAGGAAGCAGCTTTGCCTACCCAGAGGGAAGGAGATGCTGTTGGTGCCTAAGGAGCCAGAGTCTCCACCACTGCTCCCCCTTGCCACCCTGGTGCCTCTTCAGAAAAACAAACCCCAGAAAAGCCAAGAAAAATAAACTTCCTTCTCCTCCACCAAAATACATTTACAAAGCAACAGAGGGAGAGGGGGTGGGGAGAAAAACAATGTTACTTTATTTTAGGGCTTGTATAATAAAACCAAGGGTTGTGCTGGCAAGTGACATTAAGAGCTATGGGAACAATCCACACACAAGAGACTCCATCTTATTAATCAAGTTGTGAAAGTGTGCCTAAACCATTTAACTTTTGTTTTAAACTCGAGGGAGAAAGTCCTTTTTCTCAAGAAAATTAAATTACTTTTCTCTCTGAGATATGAAAAAAATACAGCATTCTGAGTTAAATCAAAAAAAAGGGGGAAAAGTTTTTACAAAAAAAAACCCTTTACATAACTACAGTTTTGTCTCCTTGGGTTTATATATTGCCTTATATTCATTTGTTAGATTTTCACTTACCACATAGTAATATCTATGGGTATTCTTTACAGGTGAAACAGTTTTCTTTAACTCTTCCATTGAGTCACTGTTTCCAGGAGTCTGTGCAGAGGTCTTGCAGTTCCGGTAGGCAGTGTTCGACATTTCCTAGCAACCACAATTTCAGTGTTGCATCAAGGTATTTTTTCATCCTGAAAACTTCCTTTGTAGAAGAGAAAAATCCTGAAAATTAACTGAGTGGAAAACAAAATTCAGTCACTAACTCAGAAGGACTTTCCTGCAGAATAAGTAATAGCACTGTTCAAACATTGTCTAAATCATTTAGCTTTGCTTTAATTCAATATTGGCAGTTGTACATCTGTAAAAAAGGAATCTGCCTCTTCAGACCTTGCAAGTAATTCAACCAGACATATTTCATTTTATTTCCCATAATCACTTCCTTTTGCTTCTGGTATTTGAGTATCTATGGTACAACACTAATTCATGTGTCCCAGATTTACATTGCCACCATGAATGCAGAAAGACATCCCTTTAAAAACAAATTATATTGACATCATCTTATAATCACCACCACTGCTGAAGTCAGAGCATTAAGAGAACTTCTAAATTTAGTGTTGATTGAGATGTTTTGTCATAGATTTATGGGAATGATAGATGATAATGCATTATCACCAAATGATTTTGATACTCTTCTATTTTTTCTTCTGGTGAGGAGTCTGATTCTTTGAAAAAATTAGATCATATGTGAAAATATTTTTAAGCTTCAAATCCTGTATCTGCAAAGATGATGTAAGATAGGGAGAAATTCAGTTTCCTGGCCTAACATATATCGTGCCTCTTAAGCAACTTGGATTTCCTAGGCATCTACACAGGACTGGCAGAGGTGATACAGGATACAAGGGAGACCTACCCCTCCAAAGTGATAGTTGGAGCCAAACTTAGGACATGGCAAACATTTAGACAACTGAATGATGACTAAGTGATTGTGTTTGCACATTCACAGCACTTTACAACTTCCAGTAAAAGCAATTACCAGGATAAAAAAACAAATCAAAACCAACCACACCTTCTCCCCAAAAAGAAAATCCCACATATTTTATGGAAATTATCTGTGAAATGTCAAAACGTTATTTAATTTATAAATCAGAAGAGGTTTAGTTTACCCTTGAGTGGAGATCTCAGCATTTCTAGCACCTGCCTGGTGCTCCTCTGCTTATCATTTCTGGTTATAATCAGATGTGTTGCTGCACTCATTCCTTTGAGATTTTTACACACTAGTGTCCAAGTATTTGCTGTGTAAAATGATGAAGCAGAGAAACAGAGCTCAAGTAGAAAGTTCAGTGTTGAGTAAAATTAACTAAGGTTCATGCCGTGGCCTCACACAAATGAAGATTGGACATGAATCTTCCAAAAACAGCTATACCAATTCCTTCATCTTTTCTCGAAGTTGAACAAAACTACCAGTTCAATCCCTCAGGTCCTCAGTTGTGTGATCTCAGGCTATCAGCACCTACAGAAGCAGATGACTAATGAGGCTGGTGACTACAGAGCTGGTAAAAGTCCACTTCACATGTCAGTATTTTCTGATGTTGTATCTTTTGACTAAAAGATGCTTGTGACCTTTTCCTGTTGTAGAGAAGAGATTCCTCGTTTACAATAGCCCTAAGAATTTGCCAAAATCCATGTCCCAGGCTTATCTCATGGCATCCTGATTGAAGTACCATCTTTCAAAACAGCTGCAAACATTTTGAAGGTTCACACTAAGGAGGCAGCAGCGTAAGCTGGCACCTCCTGGCAGTTGTTCAGAGGAAACCACAGCCAGGAGATGATTATTTTACTTTGAATATATGCATTCAGCCCTCGGCCACAGTAGCCGGTTTTTCTTCTAGGCAATACCTAATGCCGGATTTCCTCCACTTGCAATCACAGCAAAGGGAGGACAGGCAGCACTGCCTCTCAGTTGCCTGTCTCCTCTCTAGGGTAATAATCTTCTCTCAGCAGCCTAAGTGCTTTTTATTTGCATTGCTGAGGGCTAAGGTTTCGAGCCTGCTAATGCTGAGTGACAGAATTGGTTTTTAGTTTTTTCCTTTTAAGAAAAACATTCTAGGAAATTGCATAACCTGCTTTGATCCTCTTGATAACTGGAATTTAAAGCTGTAAACCCACCCATTGAAAAGTTAGTCAAAGCCAACTGTTAACTGTTGAACAAGCAGCCTGACTTGTGTTCTTGTACTATGTGCCATGATCTACTCTTAAATTATATAAATTACTAACTTTATTCTTCATCCAGGTCCATTCCTCATTGAATGCACAATAAAGATAGAAAAGGGTTGAAGTAAGGTTGCACGTGCCCAGCCACGAGTCCTAACTTTTGCATCTTGGTTATGCCAAGGAAATAGCTTTCCCTTGCTCTGTTTTATAAACTGCAGACACCTTCAGCTCTGACCTGTTAGCACAGCTACAACCAAAGCCACCAGAAGCTATTACCCTCTGATGTCTTTCCAACAGCATATGTGAATCGTTAATTTCTCACTTGGAAAACCTTCATCCACTCTCAGAGAGGTAACATTCCCAATAGCCTAGGAATAAGCAGGCATGAAGGATGACACTCCTCATGTCCTCTAGGTGATTTGATTCAAACCAAACCAAACCAAAAGACAACACAACAAGAAATAGTGGAGACCAAAAGCCAACACAACAAGAAATAGAGGACACATCAGCAACTCATAGATTTGACCTTTTTTTTGAAAGTGAAAATGGGACAAACACAAACAGGCTGCTCATCAGTGATGTGTACCTAATCAATGTTTTCAAACTGCCATTTATTTAGAACAAGGCAGAACATTGCATTTTGGGAAACAAATGAGGCACATTTTGAGGCACATCAATTAGATTGAAGACCTTACCAGGAACCTAGTCAGTCAGTGACTATTTTTAAGGTGGTACATGCCTGAGAGACCTCCTACCAGGCTCTTTGAGGGCAGGTTAATAGTTAACAGCTTACAGTGAAGTAGGGCTGCAACCTGCTCTTTCATGCAAATAAACCCCACTTTTTATCTACCAGCCATGAATGTCCTCTTTTTTCTTGAAAATACACATTTAGAAAGTGAATGATACCTCATCTCTATGCTGCTAAACATGCCAGAACAGCAGCACAGCCCTTAACAAAAAAAAAAAGTCATATTCCCCCCAAACAACACTACTTCAAAGAATATCAAGGTTAATTAACAGTGTGGGGTAACAAGACTTCTTCCCCCTCTTTTGTCCATTTTTTCAGGTGAATGACAAGGCCTCCTTACTTAAGTGCCGGAGACCAGCTAATTGAAGCAGGAATGAGTTCCAGGTTTAATATTTGGGAGAAAGGATGATAGGGAGTGAGCCACCAAACTGAGGCTGCTGAGGCTTTTGATGACGGGTGAACTGTCTGTCTGGCTGTGATCCCCTTTTTCTGTGCCTCAGTCCTGCCAGCTGTTATTTTGGCATTCAGATGTGTAAGACTTTGTCCTCATCCTCATAAACAGAGCTTTCCACACTTTCCACAGAGGGGCTTAGCAGGCCTGATGAAACAATAACAAACCCTTGCCTCAGTGAGAGCTGTCAAATTAGAAGACCAGAACTTGAGGTAAAAACTACCTCCTCTCATACCATGTATTCATGGATTAATGATGTCATTGGGTTAACATTTTCACCTTCTAAAGCCTTTGGAAAGCTGAACCTAGAAACCTCAATGATTTTTGGGGCTCTCCAGGATGAAGAGATATGCTCGTATCATTAAGCATACCATCAATGCAGAGCCAGTTTGCAAGCCTGAAAACCAATGCTGCTTTGCTATTTTTCCCTGCCTGTTCCAGAGCATGCTGGACAAGATCAGTTTCCTGGCTGAGCAAGGGGAGCAGAAGAGTACAGAGCAGCCAACAGGCTCCTTATCAGGGACAGAAAACAACTCTGAGTCCACAAGTATTCTTCAAAAGCAAACAAATACTGCAACAAATCATCCATAAAACGCAGTCAAAAAGGACTTCATTTAATTAGTGATATGTAAAGACTTTTGCATAGAAAAAAGGTTAACAAAGTAATGCATAAAAGGTAGGTACACTAGGTACAGTATTTTTAAAACAAATATTTTAAAGTATATTTTGCATAATGTTTAACATTTTCAATGCTTATTGCTTTCTCCACACAGCAGAGAAATCAAGTGCATAATAATACATGCTGTGTTTTATTTTTCCTTTTTTTTTACATAAAATCTCTAGTTCTTGACTGGTTGTATTAAAATACTTAGGTTATTTTAAGTCACTGTAATAAAAAATGAAAGCAAACCATTTTATGCAGCACTAGTTATCTGGGTATTGACAAAATAATTTACTCACATCCCATTAATACATTCATTTTGGTTTGGAATCAAACCCACATTACAATGTTGGCATGTTAATAGCCAATTTAAAAATCGTCCCTACCATAACTTCATTCATACCCAGAGTGATCATTCTCCCAGAAGTTGATAGTGAAAAGAAGAGGGATCTTGCACTGAATCAGCTAAAAGTAAATGTCCAAATACAGCTAAATAAGTTAAGTTGAACTCTTAAAACACTGAATCTCTTGTATTGGCATGAATCAACTGTATCCAAGTGTGCACACTTTCAATAGGTGGCTACTTCTGGGTGCATGACAAATTCACTGTTTGTGCAGATAGGAGCTAGCACCATGTTTAAGCCATAAAAATGGGTGCCTCAGGGCTCACAGGCAATGCTGAAACGTTCATTAATCCCAGCACTGATAAGATAATTGCTTTTACCAATGCTATGCTAGACGTCACAATTTGGCAAGTCTGTACAAAGAAAGTGAACTAAGCGAAAACTAGGCCTGTCAAACTAAACATTCTTCCTCGGCAATCTTTTGGCTAAAAAAACCTCTCCCCTTCAAGAGCACGATCTGCCCTGGAAAAGTATCCTAATTCTGAAGCTGAATACAGAATTTCGCCTCTCTCCCATACCATTTCCATACCTGTGCAATGTTATTTGTTTTAGCAGAACACACATATATATATATTTATTATTTTTTCAATGTCAGGCACTTATGAAACTGGAACTCCTTTTCTAGCCTGGGGAGACCTGATAGACGCAATCCCTCACCTCTCTGCCAAACAAGGATGCATAGCTGGAGAACTATTAGTTCTAATGTCTACGTATTTCTACGTATGTTGCAGGAAACCTCTACATGCCGATATGGTCACACTGTTATGAAAGCCACTGCTGCTCCCTCAAGGTGCCTCCAGCAAGACAAGTGGAGAAGAAGAAGGTGTCTCCCCATGTCCTCTCCGACACCTGCTGTGAGGACAATCGCGCCGTTCCTCGGTGGGCTCGCCGGCACCCTCAGGCCCTTTGGGTGAAGGCTGAGCAGGGAGGACACCCCGAGTCCCGGAAGCTGGGTGCGGGTGCGGGGATGTGTGGGCTCGGGGGTGTGAGCACATGCACGTGTGCTGAGAGGGAGAGGAGGGAGCTGGAGCGGGAAGAGGTGTGTGTGGGGGGGAGACTTAAAAGGCTCCAACTTCAGTCCCCCAGGGTCGGTAGGGTTTCGTGCCGCCCCCGGTGCCAGCCTGCTGAGGGCTGGCAGTGGCTGACACGGCCAGCGGAGGGGTGATGGCGGTGGCCGCAGCGACGGCGGCGGCGGCCGCGCTGGGGGGGAGCATGGGGAAGGTGCCGGTGAAGGAGAGCGGGAAGCTCTGGGCCGCAGCTGTGGCTGCTGCCGCCGCGGCGTGAACAGTGGCCGACAGGGACAAGAGGGAGGTAGAGAGAGGAGGGACACAGGGAGCGATGCTGCCAGCGGAGGGGACTCTGAGGGCGGCATCGGCGTGGGCGAAGGTGGCCGTGAGCAGGGCGGAGCCGTGCGGGGGCACGTCCGAGGAGAGTCTGCATGGGGCAGCATCGGAGGCGTGGAGTCCGTTCGGCTGCAGCAGAGCGGCCGGGAGGTGGTGGAAGGCGGCTGCCCAGTGGTGAGGGTGCAAGGGGTGGTGGTGGTGGTGGACCATGGAGGAGGTCATGGCAGCAGCTTCCCTCTGAGAGGCGCAGGTGCTCAGGTGAGACACGAGTCTAACGCGCAGGGGGTCGGATGTGTCGAGACCTTCCACCGAAGTCAGGTACCTCGCGACTTCTGTCAAGCACTCCCGGAAGCCGATGCTCATGAAATCCATGGCCAGGGAATGAGCGTCAAAATAACCTGCAAGGGGAGGGCAAAATACGTGTTGAATGTGGAGCTTGCCAACCCAGCCCTGGCTCAGCCACCGCATTTCCCGTTTGCCATTTATGGGTTAAGATGTGCAAGATTAGTTTGCTCTCTGGTCTGTAAATGATCTCTGTGACCATCCCTGAAATGTAATAGGCTGCAGTTGTTTATGCAGACAATATACAAATGAAAAGAAATAAGTCCATAAGACACTTAAAAAGATACATGATGCCTCTCCTGAAATTCCTCAGCAAGCTGCTGCAGTGCAGTGTTGATCCTGTATGTGTGAATGAGATGCTTATCCACACAAAGAAACAGGCTGGAGATCAGAGAGCTTGCATGTACTACCCTGCCTTTTCTTCCCTACACTGGCATTCATCCTAATGCTTTCAGAATATTTCTTGACATTGTGAGATAGTTGTTATAGCTGCTGCCGGGGTCCCATCTACTTCACAGAGTCATTAAGACAATATGACATACGGTGTTGCTTAACTACAAACAAAAAACATCTTGTGATGACTCTGCACACACACAATAAAAAGCTTTACTGAGAAAACGTTTTAAGTAATGCCATTGCTAATTTGGAGATGGAAGACTGACAGTCATATGGCCCATGAGGTATTTCAACCAACAGCAACTGGAGCTCCATAGGCTTGGGACAAAAAAGCATTTGAAAAAAAGTTTTATTAAATGCACATGAAAAGATACTCCCTTTCTAAAAGGGTTGAGCATAAAATCTTGTTTAAGTTGCAGCTCTTCAACCACAAAAAACTATTCCACTTTTTGGAATTTTCCTATTTTAGTTTAAATGTTGTCTCCTTGGAGGAGTAATATCCTATCCACTCCCAAATTGGCATGGTGTTTTTCCTCTCACTTTCAATGTAAATGTTTAGGTATGCATGACTGTGATTGTGTCAGTATATAAAGATCAAGTGCCCACCTTATGGTGGAATGTGGTAGCAAAGCCTTGTTCTCTGTCATGAAATAATCTCTGCTTTTCTGAAAAATGCTAACACTTTAGATGACTTTTTTTCACTTGAATCAATTTTCAAGCTAGAAAGAAGTGTTTCCACCGCTGCATGCCCACATTTTAGAATTAACTCAGGCACATTTATCCATATTGCTCCTAATCTCCTGCCCACTATACACTCCATCTTGCCGAATCACGATGGTGCTTTTGCTGCAGGCCTACTTGCTCATCTGAACCTGAATGAAACTCTGGCTCGGCCAGCAGATCGTCGAGCATGAGGAACTGAGGACTCCTCTCTGCAAGTGCTGACTCCTCACAGCTTTCTTCCTGCCAGGTCCACTGTGACCAAAGGTTGGAATGAACTCCTGAGAAACAAAGGCCAGGTGCGCCAGCAGCGGTGAGATAGCAGCACCTTCTCGGGTGCCAGTCAGCCTGGC
This sequence comes from Peucedramus taeniatus, assembly GCA_013400575.1. Taxonomy (NCBI): domain Eukaryota; kingdom Metazoa; phylum Chordata; class Aves; order Passeriformes; family Fringillidae; genus Peucedramus; species Peucedramus taeniatus. Next base: position 267,863 of record WBNO01026706.1, on the reverse strand, counting down.
GTGGGGACTGCTTCTGTGCCGGAGGCTCCAGGACCTCCAGCAGCTTCAGAGGGGCTGACACACAGCCAGAACCACTTCCCAGCTCTGGCCACGAGTCAGCCAGCCTGGGAGTCCTGAGAGCACTCGGCTCAAGCCAGGGCTTCCCGGCCTCCCTCTCTCCGGACTGGAAGAGATGTGGGGGATGTGGTTGTTACCAGCTTCCCCTGAGTCTGAGCTGCTGGCTCTGTGACAAGCCGTCCCAAAGCCCTGGTGATCCTGGCTCCCTTTCAGTCTCCTATGGTGGCCGAGACATGAAAACAGAGGCTAGATGAGATCTGGGACTCCCAGGCTCCATTATATTTTGATGGTTATCTTTTCCTGGTTTCCCCTTCACCAGATTCCCCCTTCTGAGAGAGACATAAAAATGTTGTTTTTCATTTCTTTCTCAATCCAAGAACATCCTCCACCATGTGCACATGCCAGTGTTTTGTAGTGAACAGGAACTCTTGGTTTTACCTCATCTGTCCTGGTAACCCACCTGCGCTGCACGCAGGTCACTTAAGCTCCATGAACCCATGCACTGACCCAGGTGTCACTCACTCACAATAAATTTGTAGTGAAGCTGAAATAAAACCACACTGAGTCCTCTGCAAGCAACTCACTGTTGACAAATCACTCCTCCCCTGTGCTTGCTTGCACCATCAGCAAAAAGCCCTGGCCTTAGGCCAAAATAATAACTCAATGTGAACAGGAGACCACTGTCCACACCTGCATCAGGACGGCGGAAACGCAGAGTCTGCACAGGACCTCAGAGGCATCTGGCCTGCCTGCCTGCCCAGGCAGCTCTGAAAAGCAGAGAAGGGGCAGAAGCCGTGTCAAGTTTTTTTCCACAGTGCCCACCCGGGATCAGTGTGCTGAGCAGTTGCCAACCCCATCCCAACTTGCCAAGTCCCACCCACTCCCCATCATGGATGTCCTCCTTTCTGTGTGAGGAAGAGGACAGTCCTCAATGCAGGGGAACATAGGGGTATCAGGACCCATTTCTCCTTTCTGCAGTAATAAGTGTTTGCCCTTGGTACAAATGATGAAACTCATTTTTTTGCTGACACAAAAAACCCCCTCTGGCTCACAAGATGAATTACAAAGTGGGAGTAACTATACTTAAAAATAAAACAAACATCTATTTTAAAAATACTCTAAGAAATTATATTTAAAACTGTTAGTTAGATTGCAAAGTAAAACGTTAAGCAAGCAGGAAATGCAGGCTTAAACTTTGCCCAGTACTAATTCTCAAACCTCTTTTTCTTACAGTTTCTTAATCTGTGCAGTGAGATTACTCTTATCTCTGGGACAGGAGGAGCAGATAAAGTTGTAGTATTTGTGAAGCGATCGGGTATTATTGTGTTGGGCCACCCACTGTGGATCATGGTGTGAAAGGCAGTTGCAGAAATAAGCCTGCATTGCCTCTCCCTGCACCACAACACTTCATTCTTCCCCGCACTGCCACAGCTACACCGGTGTCAGCTGGCGCAGGAGAGACATGGCAGCAGAGACCAACCAAGGAAGAGAGCAGACTGCAAGACCTAGGACTGCTAACAACATCCACTTTGTCCAACTGGAGCCAGAGGCTGAGCTCCACCAATGTATCTCTCTGTCCCACAGCTCCCATCCCAGGCATTTCATCCCCTGCCCCACTTGGCCACTTGACCTGACCCATTTATAAAAAAATCCTCTGCATACTTTTTTTGGGTGGGGAAGCAGGGGAAGGAAGCTTCCTGATAAATCAGGTCTCCATTTGGGTTCACCTCCTGGCCATCCCGCTGTCGGTGCAAACATCGGAGGAGTGGGAGCTGCTGCAGCTCCTCAGAGGAACAATGTGCAGCGTGACGTGGGGGTCAGGCTGGAATAGCTGAGCCGCACGTCGCGTGGGGAGGATGAAGCGAAACAGCCACCACTTCCCTCAGCAGCCAAACACTGTGTGCTCCATGCACCAAGGGAGACAGAGCTGGTGGAACACCAGCCCACAACCACACACTCAAAGAAGGCACCATCACTCGGACACACGGAGGATCTGAATCACCTGAATACAGACTGCACAATCATGATCAGTTCTGGCGTTTCATAACTTTCAAGAACATATCTTTAGCAACTACAGTGCTTTCTCAAGGACTTTTTACATATATACGTTAACTTTCTTTTTAAATTTTGAACACTTTCTGAGGAATCAAGAGACGTCTGTTACCTGATGGGCAATAAAATTCCTTTCATCTCTTATCAAACAAGTTACCCATAAATTTTAAGCTTAAATGGACTCCCAAAAAAAACCTCCTTAACACCTAGAAAAAAGGTATGTCAGCTTGGTGTTAATTTTCACATATAACAAAACACCAGCCTTTGACATGCTTTCCTATAGCCATCTGCTGTTAGGCGTGCACTGATTCTAAGCTGAGTTTTTTAATTGCTGCAAGGTATGTAGAGGAGCATATTTCAGTCATGCACTAAAAACTTTAGTCAAAAAAAAAGAGAGAGAAAGCAGCAGTTTCTTTTCTAGCCTTTACCTATATGGCATAGTGGGTGAGTGAAGAATCAGCTGGTTTCCATTACAACAATTCAAAACATGATCATGGTTGATAGCACAGGACGTGGGACCATGCTTATGGAATGCCAGCAAGTTTTTCGCTCCAAATAAGTTCCAAAATCATGACTACACAGAACACCTCGTGGGTGGCTGAAACCATTTGGCCTCCAGCCTTGGGACTGTCAGCTTGCACAAGCGAGGTACGCTCGACTCCTGGCTCTCAGCTGATCTAATGGGTCAGCGAGTGCAGCCACTGTGTCATGCCAGCAGCCATTAACAGGGAGCTACGCCGGCCTCTGACACACAAATATAGCATAGAAATGTGAGTGCAGAGAGCACTACCTGCCCATCTGCTTTATCAGATACCTGGAGCTGCATAGAGCAAGACTGGGTTTTGTTCTGGTGAATGAGATGGTCTAACCTGGAACTGAAAAGTCTTTCCAGAACAAAGAAAATATTTAAACATAAATTAAAGTTCTTCTCCATTCACTTCCTTCAGTATAGCAGCTCAATAATGAGGTTTAGCATCAGGTTTTTTGCTACACAATTGCTGCCACAAACCTCCTGTTTATGTTTGGTGTTTGTGTATTTGTTTTGTCTTTCTGTGCAGATTTCAGTGCTCTTTGGAAACCCCAAACAAATCTCTGACTGGGCTGCCTGTGAATGAAGCCTTTACTCCCACAGTGTTATGAAAGCAAACACAAGCCCAGGGTCAAGTGCTTCTTTTGTCCCAGTAGCTCTTTCCCACGAGTTCAATCCTGCCATTAGCATTGATTTCCACTCCTTTAATCTGGAAACGCCTATCACAGCTCCTCAAAGCACTTTTTTTGATGAGATTTCCCCAAATATTAGAAAAAAAAATCGGTGGTTTCTTACCTTTCCCTCCTGTTGCCTGCAGCATCTTCAGATGATCCACTGTCATTTGCAGTATTTCCGCTTTTTCTAATTTGGCAGATCCCTTTGAGATAAGAGACACATATAAATAAAGGCTTACGAGTACTAGAAACTTTAATTTGATATACTTTCCACTGAGCTCAGCCTTATGGTTTCAATTTCCCCTATCATCAGGACATTCTCCGCTTAATTCTTTCGTGAGCATCTGCTTCCCAGACTTTGTCTAAGAACTAATACTGTCTCCCTAATTTCCCTTTATTAGGGCTATACCTCAGCACAGCTCTGGCCTTGAAGGTAGTGTAGAGATGACATCTTCAAGAAACGAGAGAAATACGTAACTTTCTGGACTTCCTTTTTAACAGCAAACACAAGTGGAGAGCTGGCAGGAGGGATCTGTGTGGCCACAGATTAAGACCCTACTGTAACATTACTTTTTGTGCTATTACCGGTAGGTGTCCCTGCGGACACACACCCAGCACTGTCCCTCTCTTCATGGCCTGTTAATTTTCAGTGTGTCATCTGGTTGCTGAATATTCTGTTCTCATTTTTTGACTGAAAAACTGCCACACAGTCCACAGCATTTTAAGTTAGTGAGAGGCCTATTATGCAAGGCTGTGAAAGAGTATAGCTCCTCTGTCAGTAAAAATCTTTTCTGACATTATGAGTGGCTCACAAAGCTACAAGAGATACTGGAAAAGTACAAAATACAACTCAAAAGACAGTATATCGATGTATAAATAAAACTATTTTGTTTGGTAGCATTCCCTTTGATATCTGGAGCACACCCAGACAACACAAATGTTATTCCAGTGCAAGAGATCATCCCTTGGCATCAGTTAAAATCAGGGCCGTGCAAGCTGCGGCCACCAGTATATCGCATCCTGCGAGCCAATTTTTTTTTCTTCACTATCATTTGGGCCACTTCACTGTCTTGGCCAGCTTCACCCAGGTTGCACATTTTTGAGTTGGGCAAAGTTTACCCGGCGCTGCGCAGCCCCGCTTCAGAGCGCTCATCTCTGCCGCACTTGGGAGCAGCACAGTGGCTTGGGAAGGGAGGGAGGCGGAAGCGAAACTAAACCTCCAACTTGGAAACTCCAGTGAGCTGAATGTCAAGGAGCTGGGCAAGGACTGATGACTTTGTCCTTGGCATATTGCAGGAAAATGGTGGGACCTTCTGATTCAAATACAGCACATGCTCATTCTTATGGCAGTGCATTTTTTTGAATCTGCTTATTGCTTTCAATGTACCAAGGTGGATGCGCATGTGAATTTTTGGTTAGAATTCCCCATTTCACATGCAGCTACATCCTGTAGTTTTCTCAGACTTCATCTTTTCCATAGACACAGTACAAGCTGTCTCAGTGAGAGTGACTAATAGCTAAAAACTGCATGGTGCTGGGTAATTTCCAAAGGCTCTGTAGGACTTGTTTTATAATGTTTGTGGTTTTCAAGAAATAAACAATAAAATGGGACAAACAACTGTTGTCTCTTGCCCCTGTTTATCTAGCTGAAAATATCCCTGTCACTGTTTTGCCAGAACCAATGGAAGGGCACAGTGACAACTATCAGCTACTAAAAATCATATTGCAGGTGACACAAGTGATGCTCTCAACCAATACTTCAAATTTATTTTTTTTTAGCTGGCTTTTGCTCAGGCCAGGGATGAAACAGGCCTAACACAGTGCGGTGTTTGCCACGTAGTTGCCACTTACATTCAGCATCTCCCAATCCTGCTCCCAGATTTTACTGTCTGGGCTTTTTTTTTTTAATTTTACTATTGCAAGGAAGTCAGGTTATTTATTTTCAGATGTTTCATTTTTATTGAAACATAGTGTCAGTTGCACATATCTGTAGATCTTCAGACATTTGTAGCAAAACAGGAACAAATTAGAATGAAAAAAACAAAAATGCCTTTTTTTTTTTTTTTTTCCAAAAAATTGTATTCTAAGCTTTTGGTCTGTAATTTCATGACCAAGGAGCTGAGCCAAAGTTAACTGGATCCTTCCTGACTTCCTACTAAATACTTTCTCACTGAAGGTCTGAATATATCACTGATTTCACTAGCTGACAAATATGGGCCTATTCCACCTCTTAATGTAAAAAGTAATCTTAAAACATGAATAATCCAGACTATCTGCTCCCTTTTCAGGAAATTAGACTGTTTCTTTTGCAACAGAAAGTATAGATTTGAAAAAGAAAGGTCTGTTAAAGTAGCGGCAAAGTAAATTATATTTAAAGATTTAGACAGAAGGCTAATTTACATACAGGTTTGGGGAGTTGTGTTGCGTCTTTTTATTTTTTATTTAATATGAAGTAAAGCACATTTTTAACAAAACCACTACTGGAATTCATCGAAAGAACAGAGGCAACATGAACACAGTTACCCTTAAGGGAAAAACAAGCCAAAGAATGGAAATGTTTTTCAGCCTTATAATGAATTATGTTTCTAATAGTTTTGCCACAACAAAGCATTTTATTGAAATGCCTGCTTTGTGCCAGATCAGGACACATACAGTATTATTTTAATGAGATTTACAAGAGAACTAACATTGCCAGATGAGATACAGAATTTATACATATAAAAAAAAGCTTACTTGTTTTTCAAAAGCAGTTGGCACAAGCCGCCTCAGCTCTGATAAACTGTTATTTATACGATCACGGCGCCTTTTCTCTATAATCTATTCCCAAAAAAACAAAACACATTAAGTTTATAAAAATGAAGGGCAAAATCACAGCACACATACAAACTGTCAGATGCAAAAACAATTGAACAATTAAATGAAACATACCCCTCTTCTTTTCTTTCTGGCCATGATCTGAGATGTTGTTGTTGGGGAATTTGATCGAATGACAGAACTATTACTTTGCCTGCAAAACAATAAAAGTACGTCAGGTGTTGCACAACTTGACACCACTCTTTGAAGACACCTTAGGTCACCCTATTACGTATGCATAGTCCCTCTGATGCCATTTTCAATGCTTTTAAGATTGCATTGCACGGTGTTTTTGAAGATAGCAATGCATTTCAGTTTTGACTGCCTCAGAATGCATTTTGAATCGACAGAACATTCTGCTGGAAATAGAGTCCTTTTCTGTAGACAGTTCACTGTTCAGCACAGATCTCATTTTCTTTGCATATAAAGTCCTGCCTACCAAGTACAGGCTGAAGAACCAGGCCCAAATCCACACGAACCATCTATATGGCAACAGCAGTGGTAAGTGGACATACCCGATGACACAACCTCTGCCAGGCCTGCTGGGTTTTGTGGTTGCTGCCCATTGCTACACAGTCAGTAGATGGTCAACGACACTGCCAGGTGCCCAGCCTGGCTCTGTAGCATTGTCCAGTAGCAGGAGCAGAATTCAAAATCTGCTTTTAAAACTATACTACTCACGAATACGAAGTTGCTCTTATTTCATCATGAGCATGCAAAAAAAAAAAAAATCAGTATCTTTCAATACTCATTTAACGACTGATGAGGACAAGATAGGGCTCTGGTGCATGAACCTCTAAATTGGCAGGAGGAGCCCTGAAGCCCCTCGGCGTCCCCGCAGCGCGCCCAGCCCGACCCTCCCTGGGCAAACACCACTGCTCGCCCTCGGCTCGCACGGCGGGTTTGCTGAAGTTCAGCTGCTGAGGATCCCTGCTTACTTTCCACGGCTCATTTCCCACTGGCGCCGGTTCCCTTGGGTTGCTCGACCTGATCAGGAGCGATTTGGGAAAAGGTCTGATTGCAAATGGCAAATTAAGCGGAGCTAATGAACCGCAGCCCGGTGGCTCACAAAGCTACTGGAGTGCTGCGCGTAATTTCGAGGCTCGGGCAGTCCGAGCGCAGGGCTAATTTTTGGTGGGCTACAAGCGAGCTGCCAGCTGACCTGGAGGGGGATATAACCCCTCTGACCTCGGAGGCCGCCGCCCCCGCCCAAACCCATCCCAAGGGAGTGTCCGGGTCTCCCCCTCGCCCTGCCCCAGCTCGGGGCGCACCCCGGCCCGCGCCCCGGCCGGAGACGGCGGCCCCGGGGGTGCCCCACTTACCCCGAGTAGTTGTTCTCACTACCCACGTCTATAGTCTCGTCCATATCGCTGTCTGAGGTAGTTTCCTCGCAAGGTCGCTTCATCGTGTGCACGGCGCGGGGGCAAAGATAAATAAATCCGGGGGGGCTCCGGGCACGGCACAGCTCGGCACAGCACGGCTCCGCACCGCCAGCAGAGCAAACCCTCTCTGAGGCGCTTTCCCACGCCGCGGCACAGCCTCAAGCCCGACGGCCCGCCCCCGGCAAGGCCCGCCCTGCCGAGGGT
>WBNO01026706.1:20193-260062 GCA_013400575.1 Peucedramus taeniatus | reverse complement strand
TTGGGAAGATCTTGCTCCCCTCCGCCCATAACACACGAGCCGGATCAGCCCCCTGCCCACTGCTCCAGAGCCCCGGGCGATGGCAGCAGCCCCGTTCTCCTTTCTTGCGGTGCCGCGAGTTGTGTTATCGGGCACATGAGCGTGCGTTGGAGAGTTGTGGAAGTCCCGGGAAATGTATAAATCCTTCCCGGCCGGGCGCGCGTCCTTGGCCGCCCCGTCCCGCTGGGGTCCACGGGCGCGCCGAGGGCTGGCGGGCGCTGGCAGGGCCGGGAGCCAAGCACAGCGATAATCCCTGCTGGGAACGACTTGGGAGGAAGTTTAGCGTCTCGCTTACCGGAGGATCTGTAGCAGGCGGGTTTTATTTTGCTTTTGTTTGGGATTTTCCCACCCCGTTTGTTTGTATTTTCAAATTCCGGATTCCTGACAAAATACATTCGGAGTGGTATGTTCTCCGCAGAAATTTAATCTTTCAATTGCGGCGACTGCCCCGTCTGCCTGTTCCCCTCTCCATCCCCTTTGCCACCTTCCTAGGAACGTTTTTCTCCAGCCCCTGCTGTCGGACGCTGGCTGAGAGGGGCCGGGACGGGGCGGGGAGGGTTCGGCACCGGCTTGGACACCTCCGCCTTATCCTGGCTTTGGGCGGCACACGGAGCCGCGGTCGCTCAGCAGCCCGGAGGACTTGAGGGCTAGCGGCGAGGGGGCTGCTCTTGCTACGACTGGGTGCCTTGTCGGGACAGGNCCCCTCGCCGCCCCGCCTGGCCGGCCCGGGCTGCGGCTGCCCGACCCCGGCTCCGGCAAGCAGCACCTGCCGGAGAGAGACGCGGGAAGCAGCTGCCGGCGTCGCCGCAAAACGACAGCGCGGCGAAGAGTCTCCCCTTCAGCGCGGCGTGGCCCCGCGACCCTCGCCCTGGCAGCACTGCCCTCGCCTCTCCGGCTTTCCAGGCGGCGACAGCACGATGCTGCTCCGGACAGAGGGAGGGAAGCACGGCGGGTCGGGAGGAAAGAAGGGCCGGAGGGACCGATGACTCCGGCTTTGCTTTCGGGGCAGGCTGCGAGCTCGATGGGCCGGAGGGAGCGGGAACCTTCCCGGCGCGGTGCCGCTTCTGCCTGCGGGCGGAGTTTGCCTCGGCTGCTTTATATTTAGCAGCCGGCGGTACCAGTGACTCAGATTTCCACACGGTTAAATCCCGGGGCAGGTACAGGTGGTTTGGTTCGTTCGCGGCTGTGCGTGCGGCCAAGGGCCGTTGCGAATGAGAAACCGGCGCCAGCTCTTTTGCACGCCGACATCCGCCATCTCCGCAATTATATTTGGTGGCACGTCGGGTGTTTGCCCTTTCATGTGGATGTTGCTACTATGTAAAGGAACAGCGGGATTTCATGCCTCATTGCCCTACCGGGGCATCCTTTTCATGCCCGTATTTGCAGAGTTACTAAGAGCTCCGCGGCTGCTCACTCACAACAGAAGCGGGCGTCCGCGGGAATGGCGAAGACAGCTCCAGGGAACTTGGGACGCATTCCCCACAATGGCCCCTTTGATGGGATCTGAACAAAAAAACAAACCAAACCAAAATAAAGACTCCCCCCACTCAAAAAAAAAAAAAAAAAAAAAAATCCCCCACGAGCAAACAACCCAAAAAAGTATTGGGATCTCTCGGGGGAACTGGACTAGCAGGAGCAGCCTGTGGTGCCCGACAGCAGTTTGAAGCACAAACGCTTTAGAAATCTCAAATTAAACTCAGCAGTTTCAGAGGTTCAGACGTGGGGGTTTCACGTCTGAAATTAGAATATTTTAAAAACCCCAATAAACAAAAGAAAGCCACCCCAAATTCTCTTTCGTTGTCTGTGCTGTGACGGGGAGACCTGAGACAGCCGGGCCTGCTCCCGTCCGGGACCCTCGTGCTGGACGCCCCAGGAGCGGCGGGGAAAGGCTGCCCTGCCTTAGACACGGCCTTTCAGAGCGGGGCGAGGTTTGGTAGGTCTGAGTCTAAGTCCGTGTTACCCGGACTGGGCTGCAGCTGCTCGAGAGACGCCTGCAAACACGGGGAGGGGGGGACACAGGCTCGACCGTGGGTGTCCGAATCCCCGCTAAAGCACACGAATCACCCGGGGATGTTGGTGCGTTTCCGAGCTGTCTCGGGGTTTTGCACAGAAATCTTTCATGTCACGCGTCGGTGCCGCTGGATTTGTAATTTCTGCTCACTCTGGAAATAGCTCCTGCTGCTTTATGGTATTTTTTTTCCCCTGGGGCACAACTCCCGCATGCTGTTTTCCTTACAGAAACCTGAGCTATCCTATGGTTACCTCCCCGAGTAGAGTTTATGTCAGCGTCGTTTGTCGTCGATCCGGCTGCTAAATCCTCCTGGCAGCCTCGCTAAAGGCCCTCCTCCGGGAAACTTCTGTTTTCATCTTGCCCAGATTAGGGGTTATTTTGTTGTTTGGTTTTGTTTTTAATTACTTTTGAGAGATCTACCTGCTCCTTGGGTGAGAAAATACGGCCTTTCCCGGGTCGCACCGAGGAAGGCAAGCCCTCGCACCTCTGCCAGGTCTCGGGCTCGCCCGTGCGACAGGTGCGCTGCGACAGGCAGGGGCTCCCTGGCGCGGCACCAGCACCGCGACCCACGGGCCAAGCCTCTGGCTGTGCTTTGGTCCTGCCTGTGTGGCACACGTGGTTCTTTCTCCAGCGGCCCCATAAAGCGTGGATCCCGGGAATACTTGCTGCGGCGGGATTGCCCGCTCAGCTGGCAGCACGCAGCGCTGACAGCCGCACAGTCGAAGCCCATAGAAACGCATCTTTCGCTGTTCCCCGTTGCTTTTCCTTGCAAAGGGAAAAAGCCGGGCGGACTCGCCGCTTCCCGCCAGCCTGGAGGCCCCGGGACAGCCCCCGCCCTCACCCACCACCCACGCCACTCGCCACGCTGCTCTCCCTGCTGGCGACCCTCGCTCCCCGGAGTCCCCCGAGCAGCTTTTTCCCGGGAGAGGCAGCCCCGGCCGGCGGCTCCGTGGTGGAGGCTCCCCGGCCCGCAGCCTTCCTGTGCCGGCCGGGGGGCGTCGGGGGGAGGCCGGGCAGCTCCCTCTCCCTCCCTCCTTTCCGCTTTCTTGTGGGTTTGTTGTTCGCGGGATTTTGTTTGTTTGTTTTTGCTCTCGGCAAACGCGGTGCTCGCTGCGGCTGCGGGGCCTGCTGGGTCCCACGGGGCCGGCCCGGCGCTGCGGGGCGCGCTGCCCCCCGACAGGGGCTGAGCCGTGGGGGCGGCTCCAGAACCGAAAATAAGGCAAGCAGAACATTTCTTGCTACGTCTAGAGAGCCGGCTGCCGTATAGAAGTGACTCTCTTCTGCTCCGTTCCCGAAAATGAAATTTCCTATCCCCCGAGATTTCAGGATTTTACATGTCGCTGTGAGCCGTTTAGGATTAAATAGTTAGGGGGTTTAAAGACTATTTTAAAAATGTGCGTGGCCTTTTGAAGGAGCTGAAGTTTTACTCAGCAGCTGTCTTCAAGGGGACTCAAGATTGTCCCGAGTTTCTTTACTGAATACAGTAGGTACTCGGACTCTTAGGTCTTCGAGGAAGTTTTTTTTTTTTAAACTTTACTCTCTCCTTCTTAAGAAGCCATTTGCATCCCATATCCTTCACTCAGTAAGCAGCCTTTTGGGGATAGCTGTTCTACTACTTTTAAGTTAGTTTCTCTATTAGGAAACTCTTAAGAACAGGAGAGAAGTGCAATTCCCATTCATGGACTATGGACCATGACACTTTTTTTTTGGGGGTTTTTTTGTTTTTTTTTTTTTTTTATTTTTTTTTGTTTGTTTTGTTTTGTTTTGTTTTATTTTGTTTTTTTTTTTTTGATGGACTCATCACTAACTGCCAGAAAAACAAGAGATTTTTTTTTCTCTGATGTGATTGTAAATAGATGGTTAATATGATTTCTGGACACATCCATACCAAGGTGGGATGGTCAGACTGAAGCAAGAGCAGAGAGCTGAGGAAACCATGTGTGACAACTGAAGGAAATAATGCTCAAAAAAAAAAAAAAAGGAAAGACTTTTAAACGTGGCTTTGCCTAGACAGTGGCTACACACAGGTGGAAGTGGATGCATGACATTCCATGCAAGTCTGTATTGTGGAGGAGTATTTGACTATTAGCTGGGGTGGAGGATTTTTGCCAATGGATCACAGTAGGGCCTGATCCACAGGTAATTCAATAACCCCACAAATACTGATAAAATTGCAATTCCCTGAGATGGATGCAATCACTCCAGTAGATCACTTCAGTTTTGGGAAGGATAAAAAGTGCACAAAGACTTGCTACAATAAATTTCAAGCTGAAGATGATGGAGGAAAAAAAGTAGGTAGGAGGATGCAGTGGATATTCATAGACCTTAATAAGGGTCAACTTTTAATGTTTATTGCTGAGCTACACCTCCACAAATCTGATCTTGGTCAAGTAGTGAAGTTGACTATAGGGATTTTCGGCTGATGACAGAAAAAGTAACTCTGCATCTCCTGTGGCATGTCACACTACTTCTCTGTTTTTGGTGCCTACAGGGGTCAATGAATGCACTCTCCTGGGTCGAGTGCTTCCTCCTGGCCCCTAGTCAATAGGTGCTGCCTGTTTGTCCAGAGCATGAAATGCTCTCCCTGAGAGCTGTCACTACATCGTAGGTGACACAGAAGGACAGGAACACCTCCTCTGGCTCCCACTGTCTGGTGATAACGAGGGTGATTGAGCAGCCCCCCAAGGAAGGGCAGCTGGAGAGGACAAACCCTGCGGTTGAGAGCCTCATCCTTAACTCTTTGCATCTTGGCACACTTCCTATGTGAGTCAGGCACTCAGAACAATTAATTAAATTAGCAAAAGATGTAAATTAAAAGTGTCTGTGAACTGTATTGAAACTCAGTTTGCATGCTCTTATTCACAACAGAACTGGCTGCAATTTGATTTAAATTAACTCACTTTCAGAATAAAATAACATTGAATGGAATAAAAGCAACTTTAATTTTGAATGGATGTCTACATAGAATTGTTTGTGGTTTAACTAATCCACTCTAAATATTGAGTCTGATGATTTTCCTGGGCATTTCCATCCAGGCTACTTTGCTTTGTGCCTCTATTTTAGGCTCCTATCACTAAAATTGAAATAGTAATTGCCTGCTGAAATTTAAAGTCATTGTGTGAAGGATCTTGGTAATGACAGCATTTTGCCTGATACTCGGCATAAATGTTCTGCAAAAGCCAGGTCTTGATTTTCTATACATGCGCAAAGTTCTTGCCAGGTACTATTTTACAACGACTGTACCCAGCTGTACATGACCAGGGGAGACATGCAGCAGTGGAGAATTATGGCATCGTTGTGGATTTTAGACTTTCACTGAACATCTCCTGGGATTTGGCTCTGTGTTTTCTTTGAAGACTATGGGCCAAGATTTAAGAACTCTCTAACTTCAGTCATCCTAATGAACGGCTTCAATGGTGTTAAAGGGAACTAGGGCACTTCCTTTTCTAGTGGAAATCAGGCCACTTAATTACCTCACAATAATATACAGAAGCTAATCTCACAGATTTTTGCACAACGTGAATTATGAACTTTAATCTATTTTAGCAGTAGTGCTATTAAAATCCATAGATCTGTATCAAGAATAAAACTATCCTATTATAATGGAAATAGAGTACTTGTAAAAATGAGCACATAATCACAGCTTTCTCATTGAAACTCATTTCTGTTGAAATAAATGTTCACAGTGGTGAAGCATGGTTTGATTAACTAGTGACTGTGGCAAGTCTAGATAAACACATCCTGTGTCAGAAATGGGAACATTCTTGAATTTTTGTAATAAAACCTTGGTGGGTTTTGAAAAGCAATTCTGTCTTCTTTTTTCTTTCTCTTTCAGTTTCTTCTTTCTTGTCAGATTTTTGCAGCATGTTCCTTTATTTCTTTTATGTTTTTCAAGCTGAAGGGACTTTTTTTTCTGATTTTTGGATGACAAGAACTGGAGAATTGTCATTATTTGAGTTTTATTGTTGTTTGCTCATTTAAGATAAAAAAACCCCATGCTTTCCAGAGAGTTAAGAAGGAAACAATTTTCAGGGAGTGCTAAGGTTTTATCCAAGATTTATTTATGAAAGAAATAGTGTATCATCTCCAGGCTTCAAACCTAGCTGTTATGATAAAGCACTTTGCCTAATGCTCTAAAAATATTCCTTTATATAAACTGTGCATGTGATAGAAATAAACAACCCCAGATATTCTGGATAGATCAGTGGTATTTTAGCAAATTTCCTCAGTTACAGTAGTCCTTACTGGCACTTGGAAGGGACTTTGAAACTACAGATCCTGCAAAGCTAGGTAAGTAAAAGGACTCACGAAACATCTGCTTGTCAGTAGAAGTCATGATCTCTGGAAATAAAAAAAAATTAATGAAAACAACTTCCAGGTCTCTGAAATAAAACACGTAGGGTTAACATGAATACTCAACTGGTTATATTTGTCCACAAATTAAACAGGCATAAATTCAGTCAAGAGCCAGGGTCTTACACCACAGAAGAGCTTGGAACAGGATTTTCAGCCAAAGAGAAACTGTTTTTCACCAGACTGGAAGTTTTACATACTGCCATGAACATATGTCCATGTAGAGAACAGTTCATCTAAGCTACAGGAAGTTTCCCTTTTGTCAACTGCTGTCCAAGGGAGAGAAGTTCTCTCTGTTTCATTCTGATGAGTCTTGTGTCTTACGACTGCCTGTGCTTAAACAAGTATTTTCATGATTCTTTAGTTAATATCGTGTTTGATCCTGCTGAGCCTAATCAGGAAAACCTGTGTTGACTGGATATGGCTTTTGATTCAAGAAGGAAATTGAAAAGCTCTCTCTGCAGGAACTGGGCCTAATTCCAATTTTCTTCTTACTTCTAAAAGAAAACAATTTTGTGAAGGTATTTTTGATTTATAGTGATAAACATTTTTCTCTCCTTCAAAATATTATATTACTTTGGTAGTGTTTTATTTTGACATCTTCCTAATTAATTTTATTCAGTGTATATTTTTTGTAACTCATGGTTGAAAATAAATATCTTATTACAGCAAAGGTAGATCAGACTTTGAGAGGAAAGCTCTGCAGCACTGAGGATGTGTCAGACTTAAAAAAGTGTTCATTGTCAGTGACTTAAAAAATGTTCACTGTTCTTTCTGGTAAAAGAGAGAAAAAATTCTGTGCAGACTAAAGGCTTTCCAAAATGCTAAATATTTTCCTTTGCTTGGTAGGTTGTTTTCTCGTGTTTCATTTTTTTATGGCAGATGTTAACCAAAGCACACTTAAAATTACTGTGAGAGCAGTTTGCTTTTGGTGCTTGCTGGTTCTGTGTGAGTGCTGGTGCTCATCTTTGCAAGGAGCAGAGGTGCCATTTTCAGACCTGTGCTGTTCCTTTTTCGAGCTCCATCACAGGGCCTGAGGTGGCTGGCAGCACTTCCTTGGGCCTTCAGCCTGGGAATCTCCTTCCCTGGATATATTCAAAAGCTGACACAAGCCTAAGTAATGTGCCCTGGGGGACCTTGCCTGTACCAGGGGGTTGGAATAGATGCCATGCAGTGGTCCTGCCTGACCTTATCCTTTCAGTGGTTTTGTAACCCTTCTGGAATTACAGAAAATGGACACCCCCCTGCCAAAACACCATGAGCTGCCTGGGTGTTTTTATCCTGGTGTGAAGGATAAAATCAAATGCCGCTATTTCATGTTTCCTCCCTCCAGCCCCCAGCTTAGCCACAGTTGTATTGTTTTTGACCGTGGAACACTTCTTTAACTGAAGACTTCAGCTTCATTTTCTGAGCTGAATCTCAGGTCTCTGAAACTTTCTCTTCTTTGGGGCCATTGCTCCTACTTGGAAAGTTGCCCTGGCCTTCTGCAAGCCTTTCTCCTTAGCTTTCTTTCTGACTGTTGCTTTATTTTCTACTGCTCTTCATGAGACATGCTTCCTTCCTTTTTGCCAGCTCCTTCTCTGGGAACAACCTGATGATGTCTTCTGGATTGCAGCTCACAGAACTTTCTAACAATGACTTCCCAGTCAAAGAATTTATGTGATGTCTCTTTTCATAGGCTCTCCCTCTTCATATGTCCTTTTCCCGTCTTTATCCTTTGCACAGTCAATATTGAACTTCTTCCTTCCTAAAGCTCATCTTCTCTGCTTCCTTGAACAAGGCTCAGGACATCAGTTCCCTCAGTCTTGGAGAGAAAGGTTTATAATGCTGGTGTCTTCTCCGCCCTCTTGTTTGCTTAGATGTGAAAGGTGTCTCCAAGTGCAGCCATCAGATCTTCTTACAAAAGCAGAGGATAGTCTGACTTTTCTGCTGGCAGGCAGAAAGCCTTTGTTCAGGCTCCTGCCTGGCTTCCCAAGCACATCTCCTCTCTGTGTTTCTGGGCTTTCAGAAAAGCAGTTCAGTTCATCCTCCTGGTTAATAGCTCCAGCCACATTGCTCCTGTCACTGCCTCTGGACCACGTATTCCTACTCTGCCTGAGACGCCCTGCCTTTAACATCTCCAGCCCTCCCTCGCCCCTGCCTTTTCCCTTGCCATATTCTCTCCTCACTTCTTCTGGTAGTCTGCTCAGCCCAGACTTACCTGCCTTCCCCATTTTGTGTGTGCAGAGTCTCTGAAGCTTTTTGGTGGATTTTCCAGACATTCTCGGGATTAGTAGTGGCTGTGCAGGGCTCCCAACGTGAGGGCTGTGGTGATTGTCTGTGACATCTGCTCAGATTCACCATACTGATTTTCCAGGCTCAGCAGGTGCTCCCCAGTGCAGACTAGCTCCATTTTTTCCCAAGTTGTATTACAATAGCACAGCTAGTTTGTCTCCTGTATTACCTTTAAATTGTCTCTGGGCCTAAGCAAACCTGCTCTAAACCCTGAGTGCACCCAGGATTACTAGGTATGTCCATGTCCCTAAAATGTCAAAATGCTCCCCTTCACCTTGGAGCTCCTTCTGTCTGGAAACTGCACACTGAGGTTCTTCAGCATGCATGAAGTTTTTTTTGGTGAGGTGACATGTCAGAGCAGTGGCACTTAAACTCCATCACCCACCCATCTCTGTGGGAGGTTTGGGTTCCTGCAATCAGAGGGGATTTTTCTTCCCTGATAGGGGAATTCCAGGCTGGCACAGCAGCCCACTGGCTCTGTCAGGGAAGAAAGAGGTGAGAGGGATGAGCTACAGAAACCTCCCTGCTGCTGCCCTTCCTGCCAGAGGGGACAAACCTTCCTGCTGTGAGAGGTAATCTGACAGTAAGAACAAGGCAAAATATTCTTGCTGGCATTGAGTAAGGAGAGGGAATTGTCATGCAGAGCAATTGCCCGGCTGGAGACAGCTACCGAGCACCTGCCTGTTTGAATTTGGTTAGTACCCACACAATGGGTGGGTGTCAGTTGTGTCACTTGTATATCTGCTTCTGAAACCAGGTACCCTGCAGAGCTCAGGGGCTCAGGGCTCAGTTTCATATAGAGTGAGATTTTTGCTGTGGTTTCAGAAAGGCCATAGTCCTTGTCTTCTATAAGTCCATGGCATCATCTAAAGTTGATCACTTGTGTTATTAACAAAACAGCCCCTCATTTGTTTCATAGAGTAAAACATAACATAGCACAAGTAACACATATTCAGTTTTCCAGGACCACTCTTTCATGCAGAGTTTCTCCAGGAACTTTAACTTTCTTCTAATTAAAATAATCTCAGATAAAATCACTGCAGTAAAGAGAGAAAGTGAACAGACCAGCTATAAAGAGGTGCCGACAGTGCATTATGGTCTAGAGAGGAGTGTCTGAGGGAATTGATGTGTAGTCCATTGATTTCTTCTGTATTGATCTTAAATGGGAAGTAAGGAGACTACAGGACTGATGCTAAGTAGAGCATATAAATTTATTTAAAATGTAGAAGATCTGGCAACAGCAGATAGGGCATGAGAATGAGAGAAAACAACCAGAGGAGCTCAGGAAACACAGCCCAAGCAAGGTGAATCGTGAGGAAGAGGGGTGCATTCCAGTGAGCAGGAGGGCACAGAGTATTTTTAGCATAGCCAATCTATAAAGTGGCCACTGTAGCTCAGCTGGTGAAATGGCTGTGCACTTGTGGAGCAGGCCTGCATAGGGGAATAAATCCTCCTGGTGCAGCCAGATGCTGTCATGTCAGAGACAGGCCATTTAGCCCCGTCAGAAGGCTCAGGAAGAAGGGGGTTGGCTCTGGTTGCCCTACTTTGTGTGTTTCATGCTGTCCTTGCCTTCTTGTTCAATTCAAAACATGCTTTGTGCAGGTATCAGAGTCAATACAGGAAATATTTAGAGGGATGATAACTGTGTGTAGAAGGACAACAGAATTTCATTGCTAGGGTCAGGGGTAGTACAAAGTACACACATCCACAACACACCTTTGTCCACACAGCTGTTTCTCACCTTCCCCTTCCCTGTGGGCATAGAGAGCATTTGTTTTCCTATCACACCCATCTCCTTTTTCGTGTGCCTGCAGAGGTTAAGACTCTTTAGTTGGGAAAAATTCAAGCCCTTCAAAAACAATGGGAGAACCTGAATTAATTGAGTTAATTTTCAGTGTAACCAGTTTTTCAGTGTTGGGTTGGCTGGACTTGTGATATTTTCCTGGTGTTTCATGGTTGCTGGCAAAATGACTAGGCAAGAATTTCACAGAGTCATCTAGGGAAGAAAAGAAAACATTCTAACAGAACACATTCCAGCAGATAGCGAACTTTTAAAAATACCTTTTGGTACCTGCTCACACAACCCTACATCACATACACAATTGTAATGGATGAGAAAATGCACCAACATCTCTTTTCTTACATGAATAAGTATGTTGTTCAGTAAAGACATGTTCAAATACCTCTTGTGAGAGATATTATGAACCTTAGAGCATAGGGTATGATAAACACTTGTTCTGAAGTAATGGTGTAACCAATCTGCTGCTATTTTATACTTCAGTAGGTTTGAGAAGACTACATAATGCCTTATACAAAGACCTCTGGTATTTTGGCAATAGGAACATTTTCATTGATTTCTTTATTAGCATCATCATATAGTCTAGTTATTAATCACTTCATCACTAACTGAATAACTAGTGCTTTAAAATCTGCATCTTGCAATATACAGTAAGTCAGTTCTTAAGTATGGTAGCAATTAATGTTGAACTTTCCCTTGTACTTTTTAGCAGATTGAGTGCTCTTCCTAGACTCAAAATATCCAGACTTAATGGCTCCCACATAATAAATAAAATTGTTCAAATGTCAATGCTGCAAAACTCCAGCTCAAAGGGTGAAAATTTTGCAAAATGTTCCAATAATAATAAATGTAAATTTTGCTGTGACCACTTGGTGTCATCTAGTCAGAGCTAGTTAGTTTCTTGTTCTAGATTTGGTTTTAGTGTAAAAAAAAATCATATTTAATCTTGTTTATCAGAGACCCAGAGGACTGATACCAGCTCTTATTCTCTCCAGATGAGCTCCTCAGAGACAGCATTGCAGTATCACCCAAAGACTACCAGTCTTAAGAACCATATTCCCTCTTAGAAAGGCTGCTTTGGGGGCAGACTGAGGCACATGACTGAGACTTTTGCCCTGATTGCAAAGATGTTTTGCTGCCAGTGCTGCTAGAGAGCAGACAGGTGAGTACATCTTGCTTACTATATCTGAGATGATACACAGGGGTCCAGTGTCCAGCAGACAGCACTACTAGGTGGCACAGGTGCAGCCTTCAGGAGTTCTCATGAAATTCTGGTGTCAGCCCAGGACAGCTCTTCATTCACCCTGCATCTTGAGCCCTCTACTTCTTTGCCATGCTACAAGCAACAGGAAAATACTCAGCCCTCGAATGAGACAAACAACCCCCAGTCTCTGGGGAGAAGCACATTTTTCAAGAATTCTGTGTGAGGTGGAACACTTGGAATAATTTTTTTTTTCATTGTAAAGAACCTTCTCTGTTCTGCTCTCCAGTTGGGTGATCCTGCACTGAGTTACACCCAGCCAATGTGTAATTGCTTGAAACGGGATCCAAGGCTTGGAAAATCTTTTTGTGTTTAAATCTGTACCTAATCAAATATCTACTCACTCTGTGAGGAGCAAGAATGTAGAGCAGAGAGGGGGAGTATTTCTCATTGATAGAAATGAAAGGCAATGTTTTGGTTTGGTTGCTTTGCAGACACTTAAATTCAGTTTACCAGGAGACTAGGTCAGAGAGAGGATGCTTCTGAAAGGGTTTTAATTGTTTCATATTTCACAGTTTGCTGTGTTTTAAATATTTATGTCAGTTACCTTTGCTGCTGACAGACTAAGGAATCCAATCGTGTCTGGTGCTGCTCACCACAACATGGTAATATGGAGAGTATAATGAAACTGGGAAAAAAACAGAGGTAGAATTAAGTGCAATTAGTAACATGCAACAAATTAGCAGTTTATTACTTATAAAAAAGAACCTTGTCAGCACTGCAACAATCCAGTGATTCAAAGATCAGAACGTTGCAGATTGCTGTTGACAAACAGGAGGGAATTCACATAAAATAACCCACTGTTGGACTTAAAAGACTGGTTTATGGGAAAGATTAGGACAGCTAGATAAAGCCTGTCTATCTAAATACTTTCATACCAATAATGAATGTGGTATACACCACTGAATGTTGAAGGGCTTAGTGGAAGGTGAGGGATCCAGTAACCCCTTACAAGGTTGTAGCCTGTAAGCATGAAGAAAGTATAGAAGTGGGTAAAGATTGCTGAAGGAGCACAAGTGCTTAGATAAAAAGGAGAAAAGCTCGTGCCAAACACTAGGAAATATTACCTCCTGTGAGAACTGTTAGGCTGTGGTCAGAAGTTATACAAAACCCTTTAGCTGAGTCATTTAAACCGAGTTGTAAAACACACTAGAAAATATGCTGTATTGGCAGAGAGCACGCCTAGATCAGGAACAACCAGCCTACTCCCTGGTTTCCTTTTTCCCAAGGGCCCTTTACTGCTGGTGTGGTAGATATCAATTGACTTAGCAAGAGGCAGAACAGGGATGGCTGGAGGCAAAGAGGGGAAATTCAGTTGCTGAGTTTTGTGCATGGCGGGAGCTCAGCATGGCCACTCCTACGTACATGCGGCGTCCCCGTGGACGTGGAAGGACACAACACTGACCAGCAGGAGCCACGTGTGCCTTGTCCCACACTGAGCTGCTTATCAGCTCAGATCTGATCTCTCCTGTGTCGCTGATCAAAGGGGTCTGCATCAAGAGGAACCACCAGGGCAAAGCCTGGGAATCTGCAGGGAATCTGCCACAGCTGCTGCTGTTGCCCCCATGTTGGTGGCTGGTTGTGCCCATGGAAGGGGAGGTCAGGAGAGAGAGGCAGGAGGCCTGCAAAGACACGTCACCTTGCCACACTGATGTGTTTTCACCTCTTTCTGCTACTACCACCACAGATTTCCCACATTTTTAGTTAAGAAGACAAAGGGTTGAGCGTGTCACTCTGTACATTTCATGTTTCCTTCCTTTTTTTGTATTGATAAAGCAGGAGTTACAGGATTTTGGGGGGAAGCTCTATGGCAGTTGCAAGCAGCCTGGAAAAAAGAATTGCTCTCTTGGGAGTCTCAGAAGAAAGCTACAAAGTGAAAAATATTGTTCTCTGCTTCATGGAAAATGCTGGATGAACTTACTCATCCTGCTGAGGTCACCATGAAAGCTTGGTGGTGCCCAGCTGCACCCATCATGCACATTTAGTTATTTGCTTCTCCAGGAGATTTCTTTCCATGGCTTTACTCCTTTGTAGCCAGCACTATGTTCACCTGGCTAAAATTAATTTAAAGAGACTGTTTTTAGCCCCAACACTCTCTTTATCATGAGAGATTATTTGTGATTTTAGTGATTGAGACTTTGTGAAGTCTCAATTCTCAGTCTGTATTTGTTGGAGACTCTTGTTTTTAATTTCATTTATGAAGGCCACCTGAGAGTACTCTGTAAAGGTGATCAGCAGGGAATCTCATTTCTGTATAGCACCTATTACTCCATCATTGCAAAATGACCCCAAAGACACAAAGAGTTAAGCACATTAAGTATTTTAATGTGCTTTTTATTTACTGTATGCCTCCAAGATGCAAAAATGTTTTCTGTGGTGAAAAAATGTTATTTGTATTACACAGCTGGTCATGGGTTGGCCTAAGGAATAGCTTCACAATGGGACATTGAAGTTTTGACTCTCAGCATTGGCTGGCAAAGGCCATGTCTTTGAGTTGGGCTCCCAAGGATATGCAGGCATGTTATGGGGAGAGCACAGTGCCTGAGCAGCAGTCCCACTCTGGCTCGTGCAGTGCCATGTGCAGTGGATGTAAATGATGTGTGCGTGTTGCTTAGCAGGCTAGTATGACACACCATGGGGATATCCAAGCTCCAGGCCTTTCTGGATCTCTGCTGCTGATGCTGGGCTGCTGTGGGACACTTACTGAAGCTCTCCCCTCAAGGCAGACCCCAAAGCATCCCATGGTCAAAGTTTTCAACAACACGGCCAGCCTGGTCTGAGGCGAGTGATGGAGAGACTGGGCTTGCCCTGGAAGGAGATGTGGGAGGAGGGAGGTGCAAATAGGAGGCAGAGAACTGTGGGAGAGCCCAGCCTGCTCTTCTTGCTCAGGGGTGGATGCCTGGTGTAAGGAGCAAGGACCCCAACAGCAGCTGCTGGTCAGGCAAGGCAAAGGAGCAAACCCAGTTCCCCAGGCCCATGCCACCAGCAGAGCAGCTCACAGGAATGCCATCCTCTGGAGGCCATGGCCCTTCTCAGCTGCTCATGGCCAGTCCCAGCCCTGTGCTACAGCCAATCCTTTGGAAAACAGCCAGGCTTATCTCTTTCTTTACAAATCTACTTAGAGACAAAGTGCTTGTTCCTTCCATGCTTCAGAATTGATGGATGTGGGAGAGGATATTCACTTTCACTTCCACTGAAGTCATGGCCTTTTGGGATAACCACTAAAAAAAAAAAAAAAAAAAAAAAAAAAAAAAAAAAAAAAAAAAAAAAAAAAGCAGACCTCCTCTTGCATGAACAGCACTCTGAATGAGACCTAGACCTGCTGCCAGCCATGGAGGAGGAAAGTTTTATGACTTAGTGACATGTGACCTTGAATCCTTCCTCTCCAGGTGTATAGAAAGTAATATTAATAACTTTTAATTAGAGTACTTGAGACTTCTCAAGTAAATTTTAGTGAATCCTGACCTAGGGATCTCTTTTCTTGTGATGTAGACCAGACTCAACCAGAGATTTTTTGCACATGTGAATATGTGAGTTGCAAGATGGTGGGATGTTCTGCAGGAGATGTCCTCTGGCAGAGCCTTTGGCTGAGTGTGATGAATTCTCACTGAAATGTAAAGGACAATCCCTTTTCTCTCTGTCAGGCTTAAAGGATGGGTAGCAAAAAATGGACCTGGAAAGTTCTGAAGTTTAACAGGGTCTGTAGACTGTTCATTTGATGATGTATTTTTTTGCAGAATATGATAGGTATTCTGTTCTGGGAGAAAAATGCAATAAAAACTCCAGTGAATAAATACAAGTTTTTGCTTTCAACACTCTTCTCCTGGACTCCTGCTGTCAAGTGGCTGCAGAATTCAAAGAGATTATTTTGGCGGTTCCAAAAATCTGTCATACAGATCTGAGTTTTTTCCCTTGTATTTGTCAATGTGTGACTAAGCACAAGTATTACAGGAAACATGGAAATGTTTCGGCTTTAAAGAATGGCTGTGGAAAAAGACCTCCTACTGATTAACAACTGTTGTTTAATAAAATAATTTTCGGATGTCCAAATTGCTGATTGTTCCAGTGAGGGTTACATTCTGACCAGAAGGGATCCCACCAGTCCCATGTCATCAGCCTGTGTGCTCTGAGAAGAGGCTTTTCTGTGGCCATTTCCTGCTTCAAAACAATGGAGCACGAGAGATGCCCATCTTTGCTCCCTGAACTGCTTAGCCCAGTCCCTAGGGTGGCATTAGCACCATGGGAGAATGAACTAGGAGAGGAGCTGGAGTGTGAGGATGTGTCTTTGTTTTGGAGATGAAACCCACGGGATGAAAGCCCAGCTAGGATGGGAACAGAGACCTCTCATGTTTGCTGGGGCATGGAGGGTAAGTGTGGGTGTATCAGGTGCTGGCTGGAAGGAGAGCAGAGAGGGCCAGGGACCCGCAAGAAGTTCACCAGGAGCTTTTCTGTTCTAAATTTCTCCCTCCACAGCAGGGACCAAGCCCAGCTGCTCTTATGCTGTCCTCTGTGGGGCTGGTACTCAGGGTCTGCTGCACACCCCCCAAAGTTTTGGGTGCCACTGGGGGTGTTTTGCTGTAATTGTGCTCATTCAAGTGCTCTCTCTCTCTCACACACACACACACAGAAACTTTTATTTCTGTTACATTTTGTGGCTGTTCTTGCTGTGCTGAGGCTTTCATCTAGTTTGTCTGTCCTGTGAAGTGGCAGGGTGCCCCTGCATGGCCTTTCTCAGGTGATGTGGGCAGTGCTGCAGCTGAACTCTCCACCTTGAGCCAGGGTCTCATTGAGAGTGTCATTCAGGTCTGACACTCTCCTAGCAATACATGCTCTCTCTGACAGTTTCTTTATGGACACAATACTTCAGCCCCATGCAGCTGGGTATTCTTAGTCTAAACATGGCTGAGGGCAACAAATTAATGTTACTGCCCATTTTTAATGTTGGTTTGTTTGTTTTGGGTTTTTTAATAGGCAGCCAGCAGATGTGAGCAAGGGTTGCTTATTGACATTAATCATTACCCTGTTGATAGCCCTGGGCAGGGAGCTTTAATTGACCAGAACTGAATCCAGTAATCATATCATGGAAAATATACATCACATTTATTTCAGTAGCACATCTGAATTACAGTAATATGAGTTCATGGCAAAATTGTCAGTGTCTGTATTAGAAGCAGGAGCAGAGCCATTGTCTGATAGCACGGATGTAACTGAGCTGTGCCCCACAATCTGCTGTGCTTAGGCAGGACAGTGAAGCTATGTTCAAAAAGTCATAAAATTACCCTCCAGGATCCTGCAGACCAAGCCCTCTTCAGACAAATAAAGAGAAGTCTGAACATGGTGGCTGTAGAATTGTGTCTTTCATTGTTTTCTTTGAGTACAGCCCTTCAATAGAAGGGATGGTCACAGTCTCTTCAAACAACAGAAATGCTCTAGTAAGAATACATAAAAGAGACCATCCAAAAAATAACAATTACCAAAATCTTTCCTTTAACCCAACTACCTACAGAAAATTATAGTTTAAAAAAATCACTGAGAAAGTAAAGCAATGGAAAAAACCCCTGAGATTTAGTTTGATCACTTTATAACTGGGGAAAAATCCCAAGAACTTTATCAACAAACAATATTGATATATTGACTAATGTGTTAATGAATTCAGTTTTTGTTAAATATATCAACATGTTAGATATTACATGGAAAAGAAACAAGGATGAATAGATGGCCAGCATAGTCAATTGAGCCTATTTTTTCCGTGGTGAATGCAAAGTCTGTGACCTTTGTTCACCAGAATGGTTGAGAGATGAGGTTTGGGACTGTGTTAAGTTACCATGAATGGCAGAATCCAGGCAGAGCAGATGTGATTAGTGGCCTAAACTTGACTGTGGATATACTCCTGTGAACCTTTTCTCATCCTGTCCCATGCAGCAATATTCTAATAGCTAAATATTTACTATAATGAATTAAAAATGTGGATGAAGGTGCTGATTTGTAAAAATAGGTAACTTGAGGATGAGCAGAGCCCGTGGGCTCAATGAGTGTGAATATATTATATATGCTTCACTTTGTGCATTAACTATATGTATTTGTAGTTAAAGTGGTTTCCTGACATTTAAGCTCCAAATAGCCAAAATGTCCCTTTTGAAATTGTAGAATTTTAAACCAGGATTGTGTACAGCATGCAAATTAGGTTACACTTTAGTGTAACTCTTGTTCAAAGTTTTTGTATAAAATGAAGACCTTATTTTACATGGGAAAAATAAAATACAGAAGGCTTTGCAGTGAGAGTAGTACAGTTGTTTCAGACATTAAAATAGTTTATTAATATAGGTTTTTAAAGCAATGCTGATGTAATTTCTAATGTAATTTTAGGTAACACCCATCCCCTAAACTTTGCTGTCTCTGAGAAAGGAGATGGACTACACTGGAAAACAGAGGACGTACATGCAGTAAGATGAACAATGTACAATGTACAAATGTGCTTGTACTGAAAAGGTAGGTAGTCTTTAGTAAGATCATTGCCTCCTCTTCTGCAGAAAGAGTGTTTTAATTATCAGGAGACATCTGCAAGGGCTTCAAAAAAGAAATTGGTGAGGATATTGGTTTGATGGATCAGAATATTTTGCCAGTACTAATCCAGGGAGGTTTGAAAGAGAGGTAGAACTAAGGTAGAGTTAGGGTTTTTCTCTTTATTTCTTCTTTATTTCTTCTTTTATTCATTCTGAGACCAGAATTAGTTTACTTTTCTTCATATTGAAGTGGTTTTGTACAAAATACTTTAATTATAGCCTACTTAGTAGTAAGAACAGCCTCTTCATAGCAACGAGTAAACTTCTGGATACAAATTGTTGTTTGTAATCTCCTTACTTCAGGAGGAGGTGCATTTTTTGGGGTTCTTCAAAATTCACAATTTCATTGATGTTTTCAATTTTCTTTTAAGCCATCATGATAATGCATAAAAAATTAGACAATACCAAGATTTTAACTTTTTTATTTCAGTCCCCTGCAATAGAAATATTGCAGCATGTAAGACAAAACAATTCTCAGAAGATACAAATTTAATTGACTGCTACCTCTTGTTAAACCACGTACTAATTCCTATTTTAGAATTCATGCAGATTTTAATGGGGAATCTCAGTTTTCAAACCTTTTTTTAAGTAGCCAGAGAGGAATGGTAATATTGATTTAAATTATTATCTGACTTGATCTATGTGGGATCTCCTTAGAAAAACTCGCTGTGTGTAGTTTAGACATATTCTTGAGTGATTTGTTGTCCCAGGGCCTCTCAGCCCATGCTGAATGTTCTAGGGAATCACGTGATTTCCTTGTTGCAAACCTTGAATAATGAAATCAGGGACACAGTAAAGCTGGAAGCCATCTTTCCCTGACTTTGTCTTCAACTCTCTTTTCCGTATAAACTTATTCTTTCAAGTACTGGTGAGAAAATTTGTGGTTCTGCTGCCTTCCCTGCATTCTAGAAACGACTATCAGGTTGGTAAGTTATATATCCAGTGGAAATATTAAAACAAGTAGGCTATCAAGACTGAATTTAATTTTCTTGTACTTCCAGAAAGGATTTAATTACATTAGTGACAGTTTCATGTTTGAATTTGCAAATTTGTAGGGAGAGTTTGCAGAGTTGTAGAGACAACATGTGAAGGACTTTTTGTTAATGAAATGCTCACCTAACTGGCTGTGTTTCCAGCTTTTCCTCTGTTAGTCCTCATTAAATGCACAGACTGGTTAAAATTCACCTCTTTCTGCTTAGATATTTGGCCCTATGTTGACTGGTTTTCTGAGTGTAAGAACTTTTACAAGGGAAAAGAGAAGACCCTGAAGAATGTGATGCTACTTTACGGAGGACACATCTTCTATTTCTACTCTGACATGAAACTCTTAAAGGTGAACAAAGAGGGAGACGTGTCTAGAAATGCACAAAGAAGCTGAGCTAATTAAGAGAGCTCCCACTGCCTCCCTTCATGAAAGCTGCTATGCTTTTGAAACCCTGGAGATGGTTTGACTGTGGATTTGTGAGGTTAGGAATACAGCTGGGATGCTGAGACTGTGGGCTGGGTGGTATGTATAGAATGTGTTTGATCAGTTTCCCTGGTTGTATTAGAAAGAGATGGCATAAAACAAATGGGGTGGAAATAGGCAGAAAGGATGAGGAGCTCCCTCTGGGATAGGTCTGAACTGATTTAGATTGTGGGAATTTTGTGTGTGTGTGTGTGTGTGTATGTGTGTGCGTACTAAATGTATTTTTCCTGGAGATTTCAGTGACAATTTTTTTTCTCCTAATCTTTATCAATGTTACAGAAAATGTATTTGAGCCTTCAGAAACATGAGGTTCAAACCCTGTAGTTCATTCCTGCAGGTGTTAGCATGGCATGCTACAACCCTGCTTTCTGTATGCTGACATGCAAATAGCTTGTCAGTCTCATCTTGCACCATTAATATGATTCCTTATTTGGTTCCTGTCACTTCCAGGTATTCAACACTGTAAAAATACTTTTCTTGTCTGAAACATCATCATAGATGGTGTACTTGAACAATTCTGTCTCTGGGATAAATACATGTGATTGTGGCATTTTGAATAAACAGAACCTGGGTGATGCAGGACACGCTGCCTCTGTTCACAGCGACTGAGAATCAATAATGAATATTCAGTGCACCACATTAAATCCACCAATGTTAAGGCTACCCGGGAGATCACACACTGGTGAGGAGATTCATATGGCAGTCAGTCCTTTTGGTCATATTCACAGGCAACAGCTCCTTCACTCTTATACTTTGATAAGAAGAATAAAAACAAGACCTTTTAACTGTCTTGAAATGCATCGAAAATCCTTGTGTCTCCTCTTCCCTGATGAGCCTAACTCTGATCATCTGATCCCTCTATCAGCAGCAGGATTTCCTCACTTGACAGGACCATGGATAAACTTGGCAGAAAGTAAAGAGAATTAATAATAACAGATGTTGTAATGTTTTGCTGTGTTTACAATGCTCCTGTATGCTCCATGTATCATTTGAAATTATATTGAAATGATTGATTTTTATTTAATTACTACAAGATAAAACATTTTCAGAACAGCTCAAGGGCTTTGGAAAATTAAATAAAAAATTCAGAGTCTATCTGAGAAATTCTGTGTTTGGACCTGACTCCACCCATTTAAAACAAGTACTCCGTTAAATGGGAAAATATAATTTCGTTTCAGTTTTGTTTCTTTTCTGTTGTAAAGATGAGAGCTGCACTGAAATTCTACTGGGAAAGCAATACCAATAAAACTTCAGAATTAAAGGGGAAACAATTTCAAAGTCTTCTTGAAAATTTTATGCAATCATATATGTCTGCCTAATCTTTCAATCTATCTTCCTTTTGGCTTTTATTCAGCAAGCTGTTCAAGCCTATGTCTCACCTTAAGCAGGCAGCAGGTTAAAATCCTTGTTGGACTGGGGTAGGCACAGTTACATGTTAGTTCAGCTCAGAATGATAAATATTTGCTCATATTAGTGCTATGCAAAACCTGATTTTTAACCTCATGGAAACTCTGTGACATGAGCAAATTACTGGGAGTCTTGCACAAGCCTCTTGAGGAGAAGTCCCCCATGCACACGATGCATTAAGGGCACCTTTATTCAGAAGCAGCTGTGGATTTGTAGATCTATGATGATTCATTGAGCAATTTCTAGTGATCCTAGAAACCTGAGTTTCTGGGGCAGCAGAAGGACTACTAACACATTTGACAAAGGAAATGAACTAACTTGGCTTTTTCTGCCAACCAGGGGACACTGCAATCTCCCTTAGGGTGTCAGCAGAGGGTCTATAGAGCAGTCAGCCTTTGTGTCTAAGTTCCTTCCTGCTTTCCCACATGGTGCTTTGCAGGACATGACTGATGGGGCACTAGGGCAAGGCATATCCACTACAAGCAAATGTTGATTGAGTTTGCAGTTCTCATGAAGTGAATCAACTAACTTCATCTGAGTTGTAAAACTTTGGTTGTAAAAGAGAAAAAACCCTCCACAGTCCAAAGCCAAAATTGTGACCAGAATGCAGGGATCAGGAGCACTCTATGGCATTGCTGGTTTTGCAGATTTGGCCTGGGTGAGCCATTTGCCCCAAGAGGCAGAGCCTCCCACTGCCTACCCTGTGAGAAGCTGGAGTGACGGAGCCTCCCGTGTCACCCCTGAGAAGCTTGGGCAGATGTAGCACCATCCATGCACTGGGATAATGTGTGCCACCATTACTTGGATGCCACTTTTAGTAAAAGGGCAGGAAATTCAACATAGTGAGTTTGATTAAAACCTGTTGTCTGCAGTCCCACTTAGGCAAATACCCTCTTCAAGATGGAGAACCACTCTGTGCACCCTTTTTTAGGTATACCCTTCCAAGAGGCAGAAATCTTCTCTTTCCTTTTTAGCAACTGGAAGATTTTTAAAAATGCTTTCCTGGCATCAGGCTCTGAGCAGACTCAAAGTAGTAGAACCACACTTCTCACAGGGCACTAAAAGCTGTTCTGGTTCTTCAGCATATATTAAAGCCCTTCCTTTATATTTCCCCTCCTTGTCCTGGATCCATTCTACCACCGTTTCCAAAACTGCTTCTTTCCTATGCTGCTGAGAAGCCTTGATCTGGCTTTACATTAAAAAATACTGAAGTCAGATGAGTACTTAGGAACAGGGAGGCTGTGGAAAATTTAAATCATAAGCAACAGTATTGTTTGAATGAGATGCTGTTTGACTTTGAAAGAAATACTCTGACATTTAGGTACAGGGTAATTTAATTTTTTTTTTCACTTTTCTCTCCCAAGGTTGCAATTTTGTAGCTTAGCCCTTGAATGTCCCCAAATCCATATGCCAGTTTGTAACCCATAGCTCACTGTTGCCTCCTTTGCAAGTGGCTGGGTGCTCCACACAGGTGGTGCCTCAGTCTTGAGGTGCTTTAATCCAAATCTCAACTACAGCAACAGCACTGAGGTGAAGCTGTGTTGACAGATTTGGGATCTGTTCCAAGACTCATTGTGGTATTTTGGAGTAAACATTTCAAAGAGAAGGGACAATTTTTGGTAAACTGTAGCAAGTGTCAGCTTTGCTGTTAGAATAGGAAGCTGGAAATAAAGGTTTTTGTTACTCCTGCACAGAGAGGTCGCTCAATAATGTGAACCATTGTAGTGCCCAAGTACAAAACAGGACAAACTGAATGGCAGAGCTGGGCTTTGGGGCTTTTTGTTTGTTTGTTTGTTTGGGGGGGGGGTGTTTGGAGTTTTGTTGTTGATTTGTTTTGTTTGGGGTTTTGTTTGTTTGTTTTGATTTAGGGGGTTGTTTGTTGGAGTTTTTGTTGGTTTTGGTTTTGTTTGCTTTTTTTTTTTTTTTTGTTCATCTGTAAGGAAGAAAAAGAGAAGAATAAAATACGTGCATATTGTAAAGCCTTTTCTCTCAATTTTAAATTGGTGCAATAAAAAAAAAAACAATAAATAACAGCCACGTGGATAAAAATACAGAGGAAGAAAGGAATTATAAAGTTAAGAGACAGAGCTTATTAGGTTGGGTACAGCATGGCATTAATCACAGGATCACAGAATCATTTAGGCTGGAAAAGAAAGACCTCTAAGATCTTTGAGTCAAGCCATTTACCCAGCACTGCCAAATCCATCACTAAACCACGTCCGCAAGAGCTGCCATATCTACACGTCTTTTAAGTACCTCTGGGGATGGTGACTCAAACTCTTCCCTGGGCAGCCTGTTCCAGTGCCTGACAACCCTTTCCATGAAGAAATTTTTCCTAATATCCAGTCTAAACCTCCCCTGCAGGATGAAATCTCCCTCCCTGCAGTAGCTCATTTCTAAGTGATTTGAGGATCTCTGCAGGCTGTTACCAGTCCTGTGCCTTGGGATACCTGTTTCCTGTGACTGTACCCCTGCTCCTGGGAAGTGCTCAGCTGAGAGCAGCTCCTTTCCCATCACAGTTCAGCAGTTGGGGGCAGAACTAGCCCAGGCAACTTGGCACTTCCCCACAGATCCCTGGTCTGGGAAGATGATGGCCAAGGAAATGTATGCACTCCTGGAACAACTCTGACCATCTGTTCCTGGTTAGCCTCTGTTTTCAAGGGACTGCTAGCTTCAGGCATGGGTCTGTCTGTCCCCCAAGTCGGGTGACAAACCCAGCTGTGGGGTTAGAGGGAAGAGAAGGAGGCAGCAGGGTTAAACTGCTTCTGCTGGGCAACCCAGCTGGGTTATATATGCTCCTAACTGCCTCCTGAAAAGGTGGGAAATAGAGGATATAACTTGTTTCCTGCACACCCAAGCCTCTGCACAAGAACAAGCACAAGCACCTTGGTCAGTCATATTTTCTCTGGAGTTCTCTATTTCTCTGGCAGAGAAGCTGGCATCATCATGACAGCCAGCTGTCCTACTTGGACAGCAGCACTTTACTTCTGCTTCCTGGTTTGCCAGTCTGCCCCAACCACAGAGAAATCCTGTGGGAAAAAAGTTGAATATCAGGTTTGTATCAGAATAAATGTATACGAGGATCTCCAATTAACATTGTGTGGGGAATCATAGTTTTATGCTTAAATTTTAAGTGCCTGACTTTGCACCTTATCAATATTCGTAGCATTTTTCTTCTTTTACATTTTGTTGTCATGGGGAGCTCTTGGCTGGTGATTAAGTACTATGAGCCATCCTCAAGAAACCCACAGATTATTGGGAAATATATTAATTTGTTCCAGATCTCACTTTACTTATCATCATTGGTTTTGGAAGCCAGTAACATTAAAGCAGACTTGCAAATTGTTTCAACATGTTAAAACCCACAGTGATGTGTAAGTTCATGTGTGTATGCCATGTCTTAAAGACAGATGCAAATTTTATGTCAAACACTCAAATGACCACTTAAGAAAATGGGAATTTATTTAAATTTTGGCTCCTTAGTAAATGTTTAAATACATTTCTACTATATAATAATGACATCAAGAGCTTTGTTAAATTAACCACAAGACCAGTATGTATTTCCTATGGCTTTCTCAGGGGACATCCAGTACCTGAATCCTTCCAAAAGGCAACATGCTAAAATATTGCAGGGACTGAGTATATGCAGAGCAAGACTGCAGCTGACAAATGACTGTCAGGTGCTAAAGTCCAGTGTAGATCTATGTAATTTAGGATTATTGCTGCTGTTCTGGAATGTAAAATAAATCTAACACCAGTTTGATGTCAGCCCTTTGGGGTGAATTGATCACTAGATTGTGTAGCTGAGGATGCTCTGCTCATGCTGGGAACTTCATGGCACATCTGTTTTCCTATCTCTTGTGTCCTACCTCATTGGGTTTCAGTACCGAAAACTGCTGCCCCAGGCCATGCACACAGGCAAACATTGGCTGCTGTTTTTTGTACGTGTGAGTAAGTCTGTCTTTTCTCAAAGATTCAATTAGAAATGTCTGCTTCAGTTCCACTCTCCGTTGATGGTTTCAGTTTCTGGTTGTGGAAATAATACCCTATGACTTAGGTATAAAGCAAATAGCATATTCCTCAATAAAATGTTGCAGTGAATTTCTTGCAAGTGAAAAAAGTAGAAACAATTCAGAGCTTAAACATAAATTATGAATAGGAAAAATGGCTGGAATTGTTGTGTTGTTGGCTACAAATAGTTTGCTTAACTCTGGTGCTGAATCAGGAGGGTAGTTTCTGCAGTGTCCAAATGGTGTTTGGTTCCAGGATCTTCAGGAGCTTTGTTAAACATAATGGATGACTGGGTAGACCATGGCATTTCCTGTGGTCTGATCCTCTCCTATCTTGTCTCTTCCCTTTGTATGCAGCTTCATAGCAATGACCTCCAGGAAGCACAATAACTAAATGTCACTAGAAAAATGCCACTTACAATTTTTGATTCCTAACAGCCAGGAATACCTCAGACACACAGTGACAATGATGACACCTGGAAACACCCATAGCATGTGTGCAGAGCGGAAAAGCTAGGTTTTTGTATTGTATCTGCATTGTATATTGGTAATAATGGTAGGGGTTCATTATTGGCAATAATGGCTAGGGTTCAATTAAGTTTTGTGGCAATACCTAAAAAAAATACAAAATGACTAGGCTTCCAACAAGGCATTCCATCAGGGTCCTTAGACCTAGGTATCAGTGGTATATCATCAAGATTTTGGTGAGTTCCTGGCAAACAAAATGGAATAGTCATGCCTTGCCCTAAAGTATAAGCATTTAAAAAGATGACTTGTGGTAGAATCAGAGAGTCAGCTAGGTTTGAAAAGATCTTTGAGATCATCGAGTCCACAGCCTATGACTTAATATCACCTTATCAACTAGACCATGGCACCAAGTGGCCCACCACTCTTTTCTTAAACACCTCCAGGGGTGGTGACTCCACCACCTTCCTGGGCAGCCCATTTCAATGTCCAATCTCCCTTTCTGTGAAATAAAATTCTTCCCTAAGTCTCACACTTCAAAAGGCAGATGCTGTTGGATTGCCATTACCTAGCTGACTGAGCTAATTGAGCTTGCAAAAGTGGTAATTGTCTATGTAGTCTCCTGTGAAGGCAAACATTTACACCCAGGATAATCAGCAGCTGCTGACGTTCCCCTTGGCAGAGTCATCAATACATCAGTCAGGCAGGTGTAGCACAGGCTGGGAATCTCTGCTGTAGGGTAAGGCCTTGACACACATAAAGCTGCCTCCACACTCACTTGTCAAGTGTCCAAGCGAGTCAGTGGTGTGTCCCACTGTAGAAACCATTCTGGTTATGTGTATGACATTGCCACTGTCAGTGTACAGTGCTTAGTAAAGTCATAGTTTTTTCAGGTATTGGAAATGCAAGAGAATAAATCTGTATGCCCAAGTGACTCCCTAGAGTATCATGTTCTGTGGTAGCAAGGTGTGCTCATTCCTAAAGTCTTAGCAGAGTGGCCAGGACAACTGCACTGTAATGCAAGCTCATGATAAAGTGATTTTGGAACACTTACTTTGTATTGCCTGTTTAACCACGAAACACCAAATACCAGTCCACTCAGTGAACAATTGCAAGCAAGGGAAGACCACATTTCTACTGAGGAGGGACTGCTTCTGGTATTTGTCCACTAGATGGCTGCAATTGTTGAAGGTAAGTACCTTACATGCTTGAAAAGGGCCTCAGATGCCAAAATCTACATTCCATTCTCTCCTGAGCTGTTGTCCTTGCTTTCACTGCTTAGAGAAGATGAAGAGCTGAGAGGCAGCAGAGGGCTGGAATTTCTCAATTCAGAGGTGTAATATTTATCTCTATGTGTAAAACATACATACTCTACCTCAAAGATGTAAAACCTATTTCATCTTTGGCAAGGGGCAACTTGCAGAAAGGGGCCCACTTGTGACCTAATGATTTGTTGTGTCAAAAAAGAACTTATGAATGAAACTTGAGGGCTAAAAGGATTGGAAAAAAGACTGATCATGAAATAAACCTTTTACTGATCTTAGAAAATGTAGGGACAAAGTCAGAATTTCCAGAAGTCAAGATCTTAATAAAAGAAATTACAAAAAATGACAGTAGGTAAAGCAAGAAATACAAAACAAAACAAAAACAAAAACAAACAAACAAACAAACAAACAAACAAACAAAAAACCACAACCAAACAAAAAAAGAGAATATTCATCTAACGTGCCATATAGATAGGACAAGGCTTTAAAATAGTCTGCATATCCTGTAAAAGCTAAACAAACCCTTTGTCTCCACTTTCAGTAGTGATGATATTGGCCATGAGGTAAAAAGTGGGGAAGTGAATGGGAGTAGTTATCGTGGAATGAATGTGGTGGAAATAAGACTCAGTCAGGAAATAAGGAAATGTCAGGAAATAAGACAGTCAAATAAGATACAGTAGATTACATAAATATATCAATTTACTGGGTTTGTTTGAAAATCCATCTCACCATGCTTCCCAACACAGAATTAGTTTCTGAGCCTCCTGCAGTTTGTGGCCCAGGGACTCACATACCTTGTATAAACATGGGGAGGGTTGTAGGTGTTGTCCTTCAGTTGTTTCCTCTTTTGTCCTTCAGTTGTTTTCCTCTTCCACATTTACTTGTTCGTGTACCCCCTCCCCTGTTTTCATCTTTACCCATTCCCAACATCTCATGACAAGGAATTTCAGAGGTTACCTGCATCTTGATTGAAGTACAACCTTCTTGTATTTGCTTCAAATGTGTCTCCTGCTCCTCAGACTGGAAGAGAGAGTGAGGAACATGTGGTCTCCAAAGCCTCTCAATGTATTCCAGTTAAGGCATTGGGCAATCTTCACCCTTGAGACCAGTTGGAGAACTGTTAGTACTAGGAGCAAGGATTTTTAGCACAACTTACTGCTGACATACAGAATAATTAAGCAAATGGAGATAAATAGAAAACATGATTAAAAATTACCTTGGTTGAATAAAGCATCACAAAAATTCCCTTTGATATAAATAAGTGATCTTCTAACTGAAGAAAATATAGTGAAATCATGGAATCATTTTGGTTGGAGAAGATCCTTAAATCATTGAGTCCAATGTTAACCCAGTGCTGCCAAGTCTACCACTAAATCATGTCCCACATCTTTTAAATACCTCCAGGGCTGGTGACTCCCAACACTTTCCCAGGTAGACAGTTTGAATATTCCTGGTCTGTACTGAAATATTATATATTGTACCACCTGAGAAGCTGTCAGATTGGAAACAACAGAGGTTAATATGAGAAACCTGAGATGCACATAAAAGGGACGGGACAACATGCTGTGCTGAAAAGAAACCTGTCAGGCTGCAAGGAAGTGTCTTGAGACCCTGTCTTGGCACTGGTGTCATTCAATGTGTTTGTTTCATAAGTCTGGAATAAAATACAGGAATAAGTTTATGAAAATTGCCTGTGATAAATAAAAAGAGAAGCACATCAATACAGATGAAAATCAGACCATTGCATGAAAATGACTCTGAAAACTACTTTGTAGCTGACTTGAGCAGAAATGATATAGAATTTAATAGTACAAATAGACAATCATTGCATTTAGGAGGTCATTGAAGCATCTGTTATAAGCTGGATCTCTGTAAGAGGTAATAGAAATTAGAAACATGAGTGTGATTTGGAAGTGAAAAAGCTTACACTCAGAGGTTGTATCAGGTCTGGCAACTCCAGAGGAGGTAGAGAGGTATTATTTTGCAAGGTGCTTGTGAGCTAGTATTTGAAGTTTCGT
This sequence comes from Peucedramus taeniatus, assembly GCA_013400575.1. Taxonomy (NCBI): domain Eukaryota; kingdom Metazoa; phylum Chordata; class Aves; order Passeriformes; family Fringillidae; genus Peucedramus; species Peucedramus taeniatus. Next base: position 231,130 of record WBNO01026706.1, on the reverse strand, counting down.
TCTTGCTCTGTTTACCCCACCTCAAGAGAAACTAGATTAGACCAGAGTAGTTGCAGAAGTGTAAAAGGAGAATGATCACAAAATAGAAGATCTTGTATACAATAAGAAAATAGCAGAGGCTGGTATATTAGCTTAGTGGGGGGGAGGGGGATATAGTTACTCTCTGTAAACACTGGAGAGGGGAAGATAAGCTAAGTAAAGCTAATTTAGAAAGAAATTAAATACCAACGTAGGCATAAGAACAAGTGGCTATAAACTTACGGTGAGTAGGTAGCAAAAAAAGCCAGACTTTTAGTCCTAGAGTTAGATAAATACATAAAAATGTGCTTCTGTCAATTCCTCTGGTGATAAGGGAGAGTTCAGGAAAGTCTTTGTTTTCTCATTTTTTTGTCACAGGCTGATGAGCCATTTGCCTCTGATCTCTGAGGAGTTTGAACTGGAAAAGCATGCCCCAGAGAAGGGCACTGACTACTTGGTGATACCTTTCCTGGTATGGACTATGTGCCAGCCTTGAGCAAAATGCCAACAAAATGTACAAGAGTCTTGGCACATTTGTTTGTGGTTGGTCACACTGGTTTCCAGAACACAGTGTCCTTCCCTCTCTCTTTCGGAGAGTCCTGTCTCATGCTGCCTATTTTTAGATCCCTTTTTGCCCACTGTCTGTGGTGGGGGGTTTGCCTTCAACCTCTTAAAATGCTCTTCGTGTTCTTCCATTTCCTTAATTTCTTTTTTTTTTTTTTTTACAATCTTCTTTTTCCCTCACTAATTGTGAAGCCTGCACAAGGCTGTCTTTGAGATATTTCAAAAGGACACAGTACTCCCTAAACAGAAGGTTTTCAAATGGCTTCCTCCTTACTGTCCAGGGCCATATGATCAGGTACATCTACATTTTGTCAGATCAACTTGGTTGCTTGCTGGTCCTTTTAAGATTCTGAGATTTTTTTTTTTTTGTTTTTTTTTTTGTTTTTTTTGTTGATGGGATTGTAGGGCTGGTTTTGTGGTTTCTTTTAAATTACCATAGAAGAGAGGGATGCCTCTGTAGAGAATAATCCTTCTTCCCTTTCTGTCCTGGTCTGCTAGTTCATTAAACATGGGATCTGTTGGAAAATGCTGGAGCTGTCTTCTGCAAATGCATGTGCCTTTTCATGCCTTGGGGCATGAGGGAGGAAGGGAGGCTCCACTTCTCAGTCTTGTTTTGGCTGCCCCACAGTCAGAATGAGGATTGTGGGCTTGCTTCAGGCATGGAGGTGGTACTGGGGAACTGGTCAAACAGCACAGCCTGGTGCTATGTAGGCTCTCACCTGTGAGTAGTGTCAGCTCATCTTGTGGTCGTTTAGGTTTGTTCCGTTCATTTTAAGGGAGGAGCATCAGAAGCACAAAGAAAACAGCTGTTTTTCCCAAAGCTGTAGCAGGTCTGTTGACAGACTTAAGGAAACTTTAACCCCAGATCTAGAATCAAAGTCAGATGAGCAATGAACTCATCAATGTCACATTTGATATACAGATTTTCTCCCAAATCTTTCCCTTTGTATGACCAAGCATGCAATCTCCCCACTCTTCATTTTTGTACGTTGCCACAAGATGAAAACCCACACATGGATTACAGAAACAGGAAGGCTTACCGTGATTAGAGAGACATATGAAAAGATGCCCTTGGTTGTTGTGCTGTTTCTCATTTTATCACATAGATTAGCTAATGTGATGTTTTAGCAGGGCTTGTGAGGAAGAATACCTATGTAAAGTAACAGGTGACAAGCTGGCCCATGGTCAATGTTATGTCACTCTTCTGTGAATTGCTTTGCACATCACACTTCAAATGACAAATGGTGACTCTGTACCAAATGATTCAATTTTCCATGCAAGATATACAAATATAAATCAAAGAGGTCTTTTGGAAGCTGGCTCTTATTTTCCGCATTTCTTGCAACAAAGGACCTGTCTCAAATGTCTGTGGGACATCTATTCCAACACAAATACACCACGTTTAATGCTTGATTTGAAATCCATTATAGACATCTGAGACCAGAAAACATCCATCATTTGTTTCTTAGTTTTTGTGCCAGTTTGCTAAAACCCCTCCCAACATTTTCTATAATCCTCTTCTTTTCTATCTCTGTGGAAGGGAGCATTCTGAGAAAAAGACTTTTTTCCCAAGCTTCCAACTGTGTCACTGCTGCAGGCTGCATGATGTAGAGACACCTGGTTGTGTCTCTGTTTAGTTGATTGTTGTTAAGTAATTTTAGTGGAAATGGATAAACCATGTTGATGTTACAAATAAAAGCAACAGCTGTGAGCTGGGAAAGATGTGGAAGGAACTGACTTAACTACCAACTTGGTATCTCCAAAATGCACAGAGATTAGGGAAATATTTGTTGAACTATTGAAAGGAATGTATGGACATTTTGAATGTATGCCACCAATCACTAGTGAGCAGATGACCCTGGGTCACAAGGACCATCAGAGGGACACCAGAGAGATACTGTTAAGGAGGATTGCTCTGCTTCGGCATAGCTGATGCTTTTCCAACACAATGAGAATATTACTTTGAACAACCTTCGTGAAACTCTGTGTTGATACTTGATATTCTCCAAAATAGGGCAATGGCTGTTCTGAGATTGATTTCATGGATTGAACTTCCTGCATGACTTCTCCCAGCAAAGCTCCCCCCAGTGACTCAGAGTGCTGGCTAGCGCAATACTGGGCTCATGGCAAGGAAAATACCACTCCCTTTTTGTGACTGACTCCTTGTAGGCTCCCCTTAGTGCATCTCCTGGCAATGATTAGGAACATCTACTTATTTTTTTAAAGGCTACTCCCCCTCCCATAGACTTCAGTCCTGTGAAGTCCTTAGGAAACATACCAAGATCTGAAAAGCTATTGTTTGGTATTTCAAATCCTGGTCCCTTTATGTCCAGCTGGTGGGAAAAGAGGAGAGAGAGACAGAAAGAAAATAGGAAGGCAGCAGCGGGGAATGTGGGGGAGAGTTAGAAGTGTAGCGCAAAATGGAAAGAACTAGGGATAAATGGATCCAAGGGACAGAGAAAAGTGGGACAAAAGTAGAGGAAAGTATGCTTAGTCCTGGTCCCCGCTGGATGTTTCAGTAGAGACTTTATGCAGCCAGGGGGAGGTTTTCTCTTACAAAATAGCCTGTAGGAAGAGGTAATTAAAAATACAGGCACCTCAATAAACAACGTGAAGATTAAAAAAAAAAAAGAAAATCAAACAGAATACTAGCAAGAAAAAGAAAGTAAAAATATCTAAGAAGTATCTGGATTACAAAGGCATGAGTAAAAAAATGAACAAAAAGCAAGTATTCTGTAGGTGGCTTCCTGCCAAGGACAGATGATTTTATCTCTCTGTGCCGCAGTTCTTCCCGCTGCAGAATGGAGCTATGAATGCTCTTCCAATTTTTCAGAAATATTTGAAGTCTAGGAGTTGTTTGGATTGCTACTAACACTGGATAATGTAGAGTGGGAGAGGCTTGCTGCAGAGATGCAGTCATTTTGGGACTATCAAGACAAAGGAAACACCAGTATGTAATAACGCTACTGAGCTTTAGGGAAGAAAATAAGGGCATATTTAATGAAGATGAAGAAAGCATTAACAACATGTATTAATAAGAATCATATTTGTATGCAAAGGCTTGATTTGACATGTAACTTAAGCATTTTCCCCTCCTATATTTAAAGAATTTTGTTTTTAACACTCTGAAGTTTAATACAAACTTTTCTTTTGCCTTGCACTTACCCCTTCCATTCCCATCTCCAAACTGGAGGTCATCAGCTTTGTTTACTGTCTATGTAACAGAAAAATCTTCAGAATAAAATATTATCTTTGGCTGTCTGGGCCAAACACACACAGTTCATTTAGGGAGTCTGATATTCCGTGGCAAAGGCAATCACCATCTGTCTGATAATCTCACATTGTGCTTCTGGTAGACACGTATAGAGATGTACAGACTACATGGGAAGCTTTGTATGGAATCATTTGGCACATGTCTCTGTCCTTTCCTAGGCTGAAATAAGTTTGTGAAATAAATTCCACTACTAACAGCTGAAAATCATAATAATTTCTTTCATCTCTGACACCACTGAAAACCACATGACTATTCTCCACTGCAAAACTCTGATGGTCTCTGTCAGTTTCTCGAAACTTTGGCTATGGTTGTATCTTCCTTAATGTTCCCTGCACTATCTAATTTAATATTTACCTCATGTATAGTCACGTTATTCAAACTCTTGGATGACGCCTTATTTTTCGTTCAGCACCAGAATGTCTTAAACTTCACTTGAGTCATGGCAAAGTTTGGGTCATGCTTGGAAAAACAATGTCAAAAAAAGTTTGGATGGGCTTCAGATCTCTCATATTTCAAAGAGTATTTGGCTGCAATAAAGACAACAAATTGTGACCAAAGGATTTTATTTTCAATGCTTAGGAAACTAAAAAAGATACAACAGATAAGAAGAAGTATAAAAGCATAAGGTTATAGCTGCATTTGTACATGAGCAGCAAAGCATTGAAATACCCATATTTTTGGAGGAATGTAGATCTGTTTCTTTGTCTCACAGATAAGTATGTGCAGAACTGTAATTAAGGATGGAATTTCTTCTGAACTCCACTCTTTTGGCTGCATGGGGAGACCTGCTGGTGGTTTTGTTTAATGAGGATAGTCCCACAGAGTTTCTGTCTTCAAAACTCTGGGATTAAAAAATAAAGAATGCAAAAGCTATGAATACTGAGGAGGCTAACATTTTTCTTATTCCACTGATTTACAAACCAAGTGTGACTACTTCTTGTCTGGAGCTGGCCTATGGAACTGTCTCACCAGTAAGAGGTTTTGAATTAAGAAGTTGATGACAGTGTTTCCTGATGGTCTGCATGGCTGCCTGGCTTCGGGATCTACTCATTGGTTTGACACAGATTTTTATGTATCAGTCCTGGTGAGAAACACCCAGGTGTCTTCTAATGATGTTTAAGTGTATCTGTAGAGCTGCAGCATGTGGCTCATCACATTCTTCTTTAACATCTTAGTATGGCTGAATTCAGGATGCTGCATAGCTCTAATCAATGAAGACAAGGACAGTTTTCCTTTTCTCTGGAAGTACAAAGAGTAGATGGAAACTAAAGTAGTACCCCTTTCTATAGGATGACAAAATAGCTAGGAAGTGCTTTTAAATATTGTTGCTCCATAATGAAGAAATTAGGTCGTGCTTCCTGAGCTATGCTGTGAAGGGCTGAGCAAAAATGATGGCTTTTATGAACACTGGGTTCCCTCCACAAGATCACCTCTGTCTTTGTGATCCTTGTGATCATTGTACTAGTACAGCTGACGGTCAAGCCAGGAATGAAAGGATTGCCAAGGTGCACAACATAAGATAATTTCAGGTTTGATATAATAATCATAATCATTATATAATAATATAATTTCAGTCTGATATGTCAGACTTTATATTTATATAAAAATATATATATTTTTATATTTAATAATTTAAATTTATATTATATTTTATATAATATAAATATTTTACATTTATATTGTGGTGTTAGGGATTGCTATAACGTTACTTTCAGTAAACTAACTGCATTCCCATGGCCAGAGATTTTAGAGTGAAAAAAGATGTCTATTCCCTCTATTTATGAAAAGGGCAAAGTGCTGTCATGCTCAGCTTCATTTGCAGAAGCGAAATTTGAGAGGTAACTGCTAATAGTTGTACATGTCCTTGGAATTTAACAGAAGTGTATTCTTGTAGCAAAGACTTCATTTCCGTGCTCCAAGACATTCTGCTCAAGGTTGCTGCAGAGATCCCCATTTCTGGGGTCTCTGTTGCAATGGACTGAACCATGGGTGGGTGATGGTAAGAACCACCTTGCAGTGGGATGTGGCACACAGGGAGTAGTACCTTCCTCACCTCTTCCACCCCTCAGGGAAGCTGGGACACTGAGTAAAGGAGTAATGCTCACAAAGCAGTCTAAGCAAGATGGTATTCCAAAGACTAGAGACAGACTTGCCAAGAGAAACCTGGGCTGCTGCCCTGCCTTGACATGGTCTGTATATCAGGTGAACCTGGTATAGCTGTAGGACAATATGACAATATTCAACTCAAGGAAAAAGGGAGTCAGAGAATTCTTTACCAAGGGCATTAGAAAGGTAAGAAAGGTATGGGAGCAATACTTTTTTTTTACCTTACTTGCTATATTTCATGACGGTGTCTGCTTGGTTTTTTTCTTGGCCTGAGCTCATGATTGTATTCCCCATCATCTTCTTAGGACTTTGTTTCTAAGTCTTTGTGTACTGGAATGTGAGAATTGATGTGGGGAATAGTCCTAGGGGAGGAACACTGAATTTGCCTGTATTTATGAATTAGTCTTGACCCAAGCCTACAATCTATCAGGAGGAACCCCCATGGATGCCAATGTCTAAAGGGCCCATGGGAGCCCGAGGGTGGCCAGCTGCAGACTGGTAGCAGTGCAGCTGGGGGACGCTCAGGCAGCTCTTCCCCCTCCCAGGCTGTTCAGTGTGGCACGATCTCCAGACAGCTTCCCAGGGCTTATCTCAGGGACTGGCGACACCAGGCTTAGTGCAGCTCTTCTAAATCATTGTCTTCTTTTGGGGTGAAACTTCACAAACTAACTAAAGACCAGAAGTGGAAAGAGAGAGCATTTCAGGAAATATACTGATTCTGTTTTCTTCCTCTCCTTGCATTCCTACCAGCAGCTCGGATGGGACGTGATGACTGCTTTCTGCTTCCTCCATGGAGTGAGGGTGCTCTCTGTGCCACAGTAAACTTTGTCTCTGTTAAATCAACCTTAGAGGCTTAAAATGCCCTTCTAAAGTATCTTTTGTCTCACTGATGCAATGTCCTGTATCCCTGGTGCCAATCATATTATGTCAGTTTTACTTGCCACTTTTGGACTATCTGTACAGCATTTTTTTTCTGAAGTCCTTTGCCAACAATCCAATCACACTGTTACCTCCCTATTGGAGCTGTGAAAAAATACTTTTAAAGTATTATTATTTTCTCTTTAAACCCAAGACGTTCTGCAGTACTTTCAAGAATGGGAGAAACTAGTGAACTGACAAGATCTAGTTGTTTCAGATAAGAAGTTTTCACCAGAAGTTCAAGTGGGCAGAAAACACAGCTTGTAGGATATAAACAAGCATTATCTCTATAAGCTCTGGCTTTCTCCATCAAAGTATGGGAGAGAATGTTGGGAGGGTTTAGCTGGAATACAAAAGTACGGAGTACCTCTCCAATGATGGCAAGGTACTAAAGTAGAAATTCATACATGAGGTATATATATTATTTTTATATAAAATTATTCACATATCTGTATTTGCTCATCTATTTATTTTTTAACTTGATCACTTTCTGGGAAAGAAAAGAAAAAGCTCAATTTCTAGTAGAAAAAACCCCACAGCTAACAGAAAAAGTTATCTATCCCATTCTTCAGTGTAATGAGATGTAACTATGCTTCTCCACCACCTATAAGTGTACAAAAACTTCCTTTTTGCTGTAGTAGGGGAAACACTGATGGCTCTGTACATAAGAACTGGAAAAGTGAATGCTATATTTCACCACCCTCTACCCTCTACATTCATGTGTCTGTTGCAATGATCTTTTCTCTGAACTTCAAGGTGTTGTATATTCAAAATGAATGCTGGAAGTATATATGGGTCATCACGTGTCTTTCATTGCTTTAAATGTAATCTATGCCCTGTTTTCTCTAGGGGATATTTGACCTGACACTGAGCAAAATTTAAGACATTGAAATCCCCTCTTAAAGGCAAGTGCTGAAAATTTATTACATCTGTTTCACCTTGTGGGAAAATTATGTGGTTTACAGAAAATCTAAAAAATTAAATTAAAACACAAAACATGCTGGAAGCAGGTTGCTTCTGATGTACTTGGAGTATTTGCTTCTGCAACTGCACAGCAGCATGCCTGGCCAAAATATGACTGAAAATAAAAGAATCTGGAAAGCACAGGCAAAAGGAACAGAAAAGTGATTTAAGTTCCAAAGTTAATGCTGGAAAAAAGAGCATCAAACAAAGCCAGCCACTAATTTTATCTACTATCAGAGGAATTCTAACACAGCTATGACAGTATTAGGTGGCTTACATAGGTACCATATCAAAACATTAGGATGAAGTGAACAATCATGGGCATTTAATGAAGCTGCTGCTCAAGAAAGGTCTGAATAAGAGACAGTATGGTTGCTGTATAAAATTTTTTCCTATGACACCACTCATACTCTTCCCTGGCAGAAGCATCACTCCTTTTACTCCCTCTGTTTCAGCTCTCAGGGTCTTTGCCCCATTCACTGCTGTGCCTGAGCTCTTTCTCATGCAGCCAAACATTGAGAAAAGTTTCTGTAGCCAAAACCCAGGGAGAGGTGAAACAGAGATTGCTGCCTGACAGGAGGTGTTACAGCAGCACCACCAGCACTGTCCTCCCTCTAGCTGGTCTCTGCTGCCTCTTCCCCTCACCTCTGATGTGTGGCACTGAGGACAGAGGAGACTGCTGAAGCAGGCACCAGGGAGTCCCTGGGTGCCAGAAGGGCTGCCTGCACATCCAGCTGCCACTGCTACCCACTCACGAATCGCCCCTTAGGTAGAGCATGTGGAAAATAATACTTCTTAGCTTCTTGCTATAGATGCAAAATGAAATACCAGCATGGGCTGAGAAAACCTGTCCCACAGCAGCCTATACCCAGCAGCCGCAGTGCTCCCTGCAAAGGTTTGAAATCCAAATTGACTGTGCACCTTTCCTCATTACCCAGCAGTGACTCACAAATAGTTTATTTGGTTCTTCATTCTATTGGTTTTCCTACAATGAAGACAATGTGATTTCCCTACAATCCCATAACTTTTCAATTTCCTGAAGGTATAAAGGCAATTCAGGTTAGATGATGTGAGATATTGGGGCACTGGACACTGTCCAATTTAAAAATGTCCAGTTTAAAATAGTTGTCAAGGATTCCTCTGTAATTACGGGAGAGATGGATGCCTCAATTGACTCATTTTAGGAACCATTTTAAGATGAGGAAATTGCATTCCAGAGAAGATGCTTGTCTCCAATGACTGTGCAATGTAGGTTGTTAATGATGTGTTACTTTTGATGATCCTCACTGGGTGGCATGAATGTCCATTCTGTGTTTGCCCATCTGAGTCCTGCGAATGTTCAAGGTTAGTTTCAGCTAATTATTTAAATATTAGAGGACAAAATTAATTAGGAAGCTGATTTGGAAAACAACAAAACTAAACAGCTAACTTTTCTAAATATTCTCTACCCAGTGTCAGGCTGTGCTCTTAGCCTGAGAACTGAGTTCTGATGTGGGTTTTTTTTATTTGCCTGATTGCACACAATATTTATATTGAAGGCTGATGCAAAGGTTCAATATTTTGCCTTTGTGTGGTTAAGTGGTGTAGTTCCACACAACATGGTGGTCCAGATCTTTTCATGTCTTCTTACTACTAATGTAACTGGAATATGTATTTTTGTTGTCTTTTATGTCTATTGGTGTGTGTATGCTGTAGAATTTTAATTTCAGCCATGTAGTAATTTTTTGTAGGATTACTGCATAGCTGCCTCGTAAATTCTGACATGACGAATGTTTTAAGAACAACAGAGTGGGATTAATTCACATCATAGACTAATCTGATGCCAATGTCCTTTGAAAAAGTCTTTTATATCACTCATCAAAGAGGGCATCAAGCAATAGAAGAAGAAAAACAACAGAGACAAAACTGAGAAGAAATGGGGCTCTTCTTAACATTACATGATGTTAACAGATTTTTTCCCATATTTCTAGACTGACACTGCTTGACATATATGTCCCAGAACAAATTTGTGTTGTGATCATGCAAGCAGGTTGTTTTGAGCCAAAGATCTCAGACAAGTAATTTTTTTGACTGCAATATGGCGATAGTTAACAAAGTGAATTTAAAGAAATAACGTGAGTGGTCCGATACAGGCTCTACTGGGTAAATATCTAAGCAGTATAAAGGCAGCGGACATCATTATAGCCTAGCCATGTAGGAAAGAGTTCTACTCCCAAAAATACTTCTCTGGCTAATAGAGTTGTACCTGGAGGTTTTACCATACTACAACAGCTGAAGTACAGGAGCTTGTGTGTGCACAAAGGCATCGTTCGTCCTTCGTTCTGTCGGTGCCCCTTGCATTTCCAGGAACCTCTCACGTGCATCGGGCTGTGTTTCTGTGCAGCTGCTCTGTGTGCTGCTGAAAGCAGAGGAGACAGATGCTATGTGTGAGGCTAAGCACATAGCTGTGAAACATATCATGCTATCCATTTTTAAGCACTGTTGAAGAAGTGATGGCACAGAACGGCTTTCAAAAATAAGTGCAAAGGATTAAGTGTCCTAAGTGCAAGGCAACAACAGGAGTAAATAACAGTGACAAAACTTTTTATGACATTTTCTAACTGCTAAGCAGCCTTTTCCCCATGTCCAAGATAGCCAGGCTGTGACACTCTTGCAAGCTAAGCATGGCTTTTGGCATGGGATACTTAGCAGGAAGACTTAATGTTGCACAAGGAATAATGCTCTCCTGGTAGTTAATCAAGGAAAAGATCAGTCTTCCCTACAAGTGAGGAATGTCAGTGTCCGGCATGAAGCTCAGAGTTCCAGATCTCTGTGTTCATTGACAGAGCTTCAGTACAACTTTTTGTAACACTTAGTTTGTCCTCTAAATTGCAAACTGAGAAATTATGCCCTGGTTGTCTGTTTTGCTACACTGGTTTTATTTGGGCATGATATAATCATTGTCTGTAGCTGTTGCAGTGTTGCTGTTTGTTCTCACAGCACACAGAATGTTCCACCTCAGAAGCAGATGCTTTTCAGGGTAAATACTGCCAGCATATGCAGCACATAAAGTCCTTTAAAATTCCACACAATGAAATGTTCTATATTTTGAAGAGCTGTGTTCTTGTTCTTTTAGGCCTCAAACAGGAAATATTTAAGCACATTTTCAATTAAGTTGCAATGAAGTTAGCGTAATTGATGTCCATGTTTTTAGCATGTGTTTCTAATTAATCACATCCCTAGATGCTGTCCTGATCTGAGGTCTTTAAGCCTGCAAAGCGTGAAAGCTGAAGCATTCATGTTTGGCTGCTCTGGGTGTTTGAGTATATGCATTTGAAAGCAATCATCATATTCCCTCCTTCTTTAGTACCAGGTCTTAGACCCGAACTGGGAACTGCAGTTGTACCTGTAGAGTTCCAGTCTCAAGGCTATGGGTTGCACAAAGCAGTACTGGAATGTATGGTTCTGGTATGTTACACAGACAATAGTCAAGCACACACATAAAAAAAAACAACTGAAGAAGCATTAGAGTGGAAGGTTTCACAAATTAATTAAATGTTCCTGACATACTGGTTTGAAAGGACACACCACACTCTACAGGACAGAGAGCTGGTTTAAGCCATCACTAGTTTGCTCTGGCTGGAAAAAGAGAAAAAAAAACATTCACAATAAAGCACTGATTTGGGCTGAGCAATGGTAAAATGTTTTTGCAGAATAAACCAGAGGTACTTTAGACTAGTCATTCAACACTGCCCCAGGAGGAAAGAGAGCAGGGTGCTCACACATTAGGCACTGGTTTCAGTTGCCTGTTCATTACAATGTTGGGTCTCCATGAGAGTCCTGCTGCATGAAGGAGATTGTTGAACTTTTACAGCTTGAGATCACTAAAAGAAAAGTTGAATCAAGGACTAGATCCATCTAGATATATATTCTGAGGTACCTGGCTGGTTGGATAAAAATGTTTGTAAGTGCAAGCTGCATGATTGAATTGACTTTTATTGTTCAGTCTATGATGTCAAGTAAGGAATATGACACTGTTTCTAACCTTTTTTCACAGGTTTGCAGAAGAACAGATTTTCTTCATCATCTATAGCTAATGACAGCAGAACTTCTTTTTTAAAAAGAAAGGCAGGATCTGGTTGTGTTTTTGTGAAAATAACCTGACAGTCATTTCCTGGCTTCTTTTACTGTGCTATTCATCTCAAGTTTTGAAGAGCTCATCAACTTGTAAAAAAATCCCCCAAGAACAGAAGGAGATTTCGGCAATTTCTTCTGAGATTTCAGCATCTTTCTCCTTCTCTGTTTTTTTGTGTGAAATTTTCTCTTGTGTTTTTAATTCTGAGCTCTGAATAGCTGGAGGATTAAAGGTTCACCATGTTTCTACATTTTGTTCTCAAAAGGTGTTAATGTCGATGTTTGAGTTGTCCTGCAGTTGCTGCCAAGCACGTGCTGCAGCTGAAGCCTAGATGTTGCAGAATGCTGCCAGGCAGGCACAAGGCTTGAACTTGTGGGTCTTGACAGCTCCACTGTCCCCAGGAAAGAAGCTGCCATAAGAAGCTGCTGCCCTCTAGCTTGGCTCACAGGTGACCTCGATAGGTCTTAAAGAGGGTTTTGACACAGAGGACAAAACCAAGGGGCTGTTGAAGGATGTGCCTGTAAAATGTCAAAGAACAGACAGTAAAATATGACAATAGCACTGCTGAGGACATTCAGGCAAATGTTTGCACAATGATTAAGCAAAGCAAACACTAACTCACTGATTTTGTCTTAACAAAGTGGAATATGATGTTTGTCACTTCACTGGAGAATGAGCACACTGCAGGATCCCAACATGTTTTGGCTTCTGACCATGCAGAGAACACCCTTGTTACCCTTGCAAAAAATCTTGCTCTGGTTTCTCAGGGTAGTGGCAGCCTTAGCTTATGTACCTACTGTAGTTCCAAGCAGACTGCTACTGGAGCTCCAACTTGTCCCTCTGCATAATTTTCATAATAGAGCTGAGTTATCAAATACTGCCTCACTGGCACTTGACACTTCCTCGTGACATCCTTTGCCACCTTTTGACTCTCATCCTCAATTCTTCTGAGACCAATTCTGTGATTTTTCCTTTTCATTTTCTTTGCTATCAGCTGTGGACTTCATCTTTTCTTCCTTTTCTTCATGGCTCCAAATAGCCAAGCTAAAGCATCATATAGGCAGTTAACCATAAACACACTCTTGGGAATACTCCAGGGTTTGTGATCTTGCTTGCAGCAGGAGGAACATATTTGCAATGCCTCCATTTCAGAGAAGCTGAACAAGCTTCCAGTGATTATTGCATGACCTTAAGCCTTGTAGGAGTTATTTAATATTGTAATTATTTTGCTAACACATGCCACAATGCCGTAGTTCTTATTTTAAAGTTTTCTGCTAAAAAAACCTCATTATTTATGAATTAATTTGATAATACTTGTATAAATAGAGTCATGACTTTGCTTGTAAACTATTTAGCCTTTTTCACGGGAGATCTTAGTGTTAAAGGCTCCTACCCACCACATAAATCAATTTCAGTAGCTCCTCACCAGGGAAGATGCCCCAAGAAGCATCAGCTTGTTGTATAAGGTCATATCAAGTATTTGTACTTTTTGAACACGTGAAGGTGGCAAACTCTCTACAACCAGAGATATCATCGTTCATTTTTGCCCTTTACATCCTCCACCCAAAGCTTGTGACATTAGTCTCAAATCTGTAAGCCCCACGTTGTCTACTGAGAGGCTGTATATATGTACTTCATAAGGTTTTACACTTCCAAGAGATGATACTACAGATCTACCTTTACTTGGCTAAATAATGCACATTAGACACGTAAGGGGGCCGTCTGGTTCTGTAGAAGTCTCCTTTGACAGAATGGGTGGCGCTCGTTCTCCTGGCTTGAGATGGTCAGGTCTCCCCACCCCCTGTATAGAAACATGTACTGTAGTTTTATCATCTTGATGGTCTTGATGAGACTCCTGTACACCTCAGTGTCCTGAGATATATCTCTTAGGCATGTTTAATAATGCCTAATTAATGTGAGTCTTTCAATAGTTTTCAGAGCCCTACCCTTTTGTTTGGTGGGTAGCATCAGTGTGCAGAGAGTTGGCTCCTGAAGGTGGATGAACTGAGGGGTGAAGGGGACCCCAGGGTGGGTCATGTCCCCACCAGTGGGTGCTATCCCACAGTGTCTGACCACGGTGGGCAGGTCTGGAGGCTGTCACAGCACTCATCAGAAGACCCTGACAGGGCAAATGACGAAACAGGGCCAGGGACCATCCAGGCACTTCTGTCAGAAGCAAGAGGAGATGGAGCTAGCCTAATGCATGGCTCCAAAATCCATCCAGACCCAGAGACAGGACTGGAGACAAGCTGCTGTGCACATCCAGGAGACAGGCTATTTATGGCATAGGTCTAGTGCTTTCAGGAGATAGGGCTGGAAGCCAGCATTGCTGTGGCACCACTGGGGAAGGGACTGGCCACCCCAGGCTGCACTGAAACAAGGTCCTGGGCTGTGTGCAGGAGAGGGGTAGTCCTAAGAGAGGACAGTAAGGCCCGTGGGTGACCTTAGCACCATGACAGGGGCAGCTGACACTATTGTCAACAACATTATTTCTGATTTTGCTTTATTTACTAGCTGGGTTTTCTAGGAAATAAGGCTACCACCATACCGCTCAATGTGGCATGCATGTGTTTGTTCATATTCACACCCCTTGATAATGTTCAAACCAGCTGGCAATTGGCCAGCTAAAGTTGGTAGGAATCACAAGGTGTTAATGACATTCCTGCAAGCTTCATGAAATCACATAGGCCTGTTGCATAACACCAGCTGAGAGAAACACTGCTGGGGGAACACAGCTCTAGTAGACACTTGAGAATCCACTGGAGACAGAGTTTTCCAAAGGAGAAACTTTACTCCTCTCAGGACACTGGCTTTGAAATAGAATTCTGTGGGAAACCATGTGCCCTTTGAGCTGGCACCTGGAGTGACGCATTTGGTGGGCACTTCAGTTTTCTCCCCTTGCCCCTGGCTTGGCAGCAGCTGACTGGGAGCAGCCGACTGGTCTGGTCAGCCCACATTGTTCTTGCTTTTCCCTCGAACATAAAGGTACATTCATTATTCATTAATGTTTGCAGCTCGTACTTTTTGTACATTTACTCCTTAGGAAAGGAATAAGTGGCAGCAGCAGGTTTTATTGAGAAAGCAGGAAGAGAAAGCAATCTATGTGAGTAATGCAGGATGCCAGAGGAGCAGCTACAAACCTTCACATTCAAACTCGTGCTCAACAAGGAAAGCAGCTCTTACGCAGCACAGTTCCTCTTCTGAAGAGGGCACAAAATTCTCTGTCCTCTCACCACAGGAGGCTAAAAGCAGCATTATTGATAATTTAAGAAAAATTCCATAAGATATCAGGACAATACATGCAGAAAGACACACAAGAAGTAGCAGTGTCCCAGTGTAAAGGAGGAATGAAAAATAAATGCTGCCCTCTTTTTTTGTGGGCTCCCATGAGGCTGGGCTTGTATCATGCAGTAGAACAATCCATCCGGTGTCCAGCTGGAATCTCAAATAACCATCTCATTTTTCTTTTCCAGTAACAGGGCCAGTTTTGTGGCAAAAATGTAGACATAGAGGTCCAGAGAGAGAAGAATTGTTAAACCCATGTGTAAGCGCAATTGCATTTGGCAAAAAAAAATTAGAATGAGTTTTCCTGAAGTAGGAGAATACTTGAATATAGAAGTTGAAGGCTGAAGATGTTTCCAGGGATGACTCTTGTACCTCATTCCCACTGGTACCCTTATATTTTTATGAATATGTCTCAGAGTGGACAAACATAATATTTGCAGAGTGCAGAAAAACATTTTGCAAGCGTGTCTAAAAGGTTTTTGACTGATGTGGTACAGTTTGGTTCGTCCTCCAAATGAGATTTTATGCACTCTGCCATCAGCTTACAATTGAGATGATTTGCACCTCTGAGGACATCTTCTCTATGGTTTTTAATACCTAATAATAAGCTAAAAAATCATAACTAGCCCTGGTACAGTGCCCTTCTCTGTTCCTTGTCACTCAACCGCTGAGCTTTGGGAAGCCTGCCAAATCCCTGACAGCAGCTTCTTCTTGTGGGAGCAGAACTGCACAATTTGATGAAGGGGAAGAGACAGAGTTTTCATATTTTACTCTGATGTCAGCAACAGAAACCTTCAAAGTGGAGGACTACTCCCCAGCTGAGGGCTGAGTCGCTCAGGAGGTACCACTCCTGTTGCATTGTCAAGTTGATCAGGGTAGGAGAGAGCTCTTTTTCTAGGCTGGGTGCACTGAAGAGGCGCCAGGGCCTCCCACCCACAGTCCTCATTAAAGAAAAATAACAACAGCACAAAGCCCAAGGATTGTTTACTTATTTGTAGTATCTCAGCAACGGCTACTCTCTATCATCTGTTTTTGCTTTGGTGATTTCTTTTTTTATTAAGAAGAAATGCCACATGTTGCCACACAAGTAGCTAACCTCCTGCAGCCGGTCAGAGGCTGCCCGCCGTGCCCAGAGCATGGGCTCTGCTCCCCAGCTGTCTGACCTGGCTTAGAAGGAACTGCCACGGACCAGGACTTTGCAATTGTTCTCTTTTCCCCAATAAATCGAGCATTCACCCAAAAGTTCAGGCTTGTGACACTGGGTCAAGCAGGACGGCTACTTTTGGCTGAAGAAAAAAATAACAAAGTTCTGGAAATGCCCAACTGGTTCATTTTGACATTTTCAGAAGGAAACATTGAATTTTGGAAGGCTCGATCCTTGGGGCAACTTAGTAACTTTCACAATGCAGAGAAGAGGGAGATGGTTGCACATCTCTCCATTGCAACTATATTTTGGTGTTTACAGCACTTGTCTGAGTGGGAAATTAATGACTTTCTATAATTTGGTACAAGGCTTCAGTTAGAAATACTGGGTGAGCTGCACTCCAGTTCACCTTTTCTGAGTGTTGAGACAAGTTCCTAAAAGGTAAACTGCCCAAATTCAAGCATGTTGCTCTCTGCAGTAGAGTAACAAGGAGGAGTGTTGAATTTTTTTCTCCTTGGTAAATACTAGAACAAGCAAACTTTGCTGATTAGGGATATCGACTCCGAGAACATGTTCTCAACATTTTTAAAGTAGTTTGGTAAATCCAGCCTTAGATTTCCTAATTTATTTATGTTAAAGTCCTTAAAAATCAAATAATGCTTCTGGAAAAAAAAAAAAAAAAAGTCAAAATAACTCTGAGTCAAATATTGAATTTAAAATAATTTCCAAGAAAGCTTGGAAAGAGCAGAGGCAAGGGTTAGCAGTGTATGAAGGGTGAGCTAGCAGGTTCTTTGAGATGAAAATTGTGTTATTGCATTTCTGTCTGAAACAGATGGCACCTCACTGGTGTAGAGCTCTGCGTGAGTGCTGGGCAACTCTTTTGCAGTAAAACAGTTGTAAAACCTTAATGAGTTGTGGAGGATGTTTCTGGCCCATGGAAAAAGCTGTACTTCTGCCTGTGATGGTGAGTCTGCCAAACTCCTGTGGAGGAAACCAAAGGAAACCAAACCAAACAACAAGAAGCAGGAGAGCTCTGTCTCATAGCAAGCGATTTTCCAGAGAGGATGGCAGCACAGTGTGATAATGCTAAGCTCAGTAGCAGTTATTGTTAAAAGATAAAAAATGTAAGTCGGATGTGGGCATCTGTCTGTCTGGTTTTTTGGACTCCCCTACAGCCCTCAGAGACATTGCTGTTCACTGGGAAGGCACTGCACAAACCTAGGGAAAGAGACACTTCTGGCCTGGGGACCCACAGCTACAACACACAATAGCTCAGATTCCAGGTGGTTTCATTCCTCTTGTGTTCGATTTCTTGTCTCACCCAGCATCTCACTGAGCCTCTAGCTGAGGCAGAGACTGAGTTTAAAGCACCTGGGCATCAGTGCTCTGACCTGCAGCCATGTGTCAGGAGGACTCAGAGGAACACCAGAACAGCAAGAATGACTGAATGACAAGTCTCTCCACAGGCAATTTCTGTCCCAACCACCAGGGCACAGGGGATTATTCCTCTCCCTCCCACACTCCACCACACAGCTTGCTCACAGGCTCCTTTGTACTTGCTCCCTTTGGTTAAGGGACTGCCCTGATTGGGCTGGTGGGACAAGTTCTGCATGTACTGGTGTTATTGAAAATGGTAAGGAGCACAGCATGAATTGTTCCTGAGTACTGGAAACAATACTTACAAAATCACTTCACAGTAGTTGTAACTCAACTTGCTGGAACTCAAACAGCTTTCAAGACCAATGGCTACTTAAAAACCACCCTGAACAAAGAAGTGCTTATGCTCTGTCACATTCAAGTCTACCTGTACTTCTGATCTGCAGCAAAGGCAGTTTTAAGAGAAAAGGAAGATGTCAGTTCTTTCTCTATGGAGATCCATGAGTGCCTCTCCCAAAGGAGATGATGTGAATACATGTGATGATTTTGCAAAGGGTGAGAAAACTGAGGGCTCAGTTTTCTATTATCAGCCCACTTTAAGGAGCATCATGGAGGAAAATTATTTAGTAACACATTTAACCTGCTGGCTACTGATTTTCTCATGCAATATAGATATTCAAGCGAAGTGTATAATCTCAGGTGGCCTCCAGGGCTGAAAATCCTCAGGATATCCACACCATCCCTTTATGCTAGCAATCTGGAAATTATGCGGAATGCTCTCCAATGTATTCTGTATTATCCAAGCAAACTTGGGGGAAAAAAACTAAACAAAAACCGAAAACCAAAACAAAAACGTTTGGTGCCCTTGCAGCCCCAAGTGCTGAACTCGTCTTTTTGAAATGCTGTGTCAACAGCTCTTCACTCACAAGCCCATTATTTTTATTGGCCACGGCTCTTAGGCTGGTGTTGACAGGTTAATTTACAGTAACAGTGAGAGTCACCTTTACTCACTCTACCCAAAAGCACAGCCCTCACCGTACTTGAATGCCACACTCCCGAGAGCAGGAATGTTGGGGAGAGAGAGAGAGAGAGAACAAGCCTTGAAACCTTGTGCAGGCGCTCAGGGAGTTGTACAAAAGAATGCTCTTTTGGTGAAATAATTTTTGCCAGCATATGCAACTTGAGCAGGAATGGTTGCAATTATTTCTTACCGTGCTTGTTAGAGAGGACATATGGGAAGATTAGCCTCAAGAATGTCACTCTTGGACATGGTCTTCTCATGGGGATTATGCCACAGGGTTTTTTTCTATTCCTTTTCCTCTTTTCTTTTTTTCCTTCTTTTCAATACATCAGAGCTCACCGAGAGAAATTTGCCTTGGTAACATATACAGATAAGCAGATCTTGTAAGAGATGTTTCATGGGGTATACTTTAAGGACTTGTTTCCCTTTTGCTCTTCTCTCCTATCTTATCTCCCTCCTCTCACATCTTCTCTTCTTTTTTTCCCTTGTATTTTCTTGTCTTCCTAAACAAGTCTTAAAAGAGCAACCTTAGCAATGGGTAAGGAAGTCATAGGCTGGGAGAAAGGCCTTTTCTCTAGTTTTTAGGTTGTAGTGCTGCTGACATGATACAGATGATGAAGACTCCATGACAAAGCCAAGGGAGAACACATACATTGGAGAAGTAGGAGGAATTCAGAGCAGCTAAGTGAGAGGGGTAAGTGCTGCCAAGAGGCAAATTATGCCAGCTTCCAAACTGACAGACCTTTCATCACAGGGGAACTGAAAAAAAAATAACAACAGCGTCTTTCTAAGTGGTTTGTGTTTTTATAGTGCTATTTCTTTTTGTTAGTTTGATATTTGCTTTTTTTTTTTTTTTTAATAGGACTGCCATGTAAAACCTTGTGAATGAATAGTTATTTGATTGTAGAACCAATCAGATACCAAAACTCTTGCAGTATTCTTCAGTCTAACCCTAAAAACTCATCATGTTCTGAGACTACTTACCCAGCACGAGGCACCATCAAGGCTGGATCAGATGGAGCCTTTCTCTACTTTCAACACTGGTGGACAGCGTGATGTCCTCAGCACACTGAACCTACAGCCCTCAGGCTCATATTCTGTTTTGGCTACATGACCATTATAGAATTCAGAAGACATGCCTCTGAGGTTGTGACCAGAATGGAATTTAGGGTGTTTACACTCTGCTGAAGTGGTCCTATGAGTTTGAAATATACTCCTTTTCCAGACTAGCCTTCAGTCTGGCTTTTGCTCTCTCCTGACACACTGAATACAAATGTAAAAGCAATTAATGTATTTAGTCTGCAAATCACAGAATCACAGAAGTGGTCAGGTTGAAGGGGACCACAGTGGGTCACCTGGTCCAATCTCCCTGCTCAAGCAGAGTCATGCTAGAGCTCATGGCACAGGATTGCATCCAGACAGTTCTTGAATATCTCCAGTAAGGGAGACTTCACAATCTCTCTGGGCAACCTGTTCCAGATCTGAGTAAAGGGGCAGGATCACATCCCTGGACCTGCTGGGAATGCTCTTTTAGTGCCTGCCAGGATATCACTGGCCTTCTTGGCCTCAAGGCCATACTGCTGACTCACAGACACTTGTTGTCCCCCAGGATCCCCAGGTCCTCTGCAGAGCTCTTTCACAGCAGATCAGCCCCCAGCCTCTACAGGTGCCCAGGATTATTCGTCCTAACTTGCAGGACCCCACATTTACCTTTTTGGAATTTCAGGCAGCTCTTCTCTGCTCATCTCTCTGACCTGTTGTGGTCCTTTTGAAGGGCTGCATAGCCCCTGGGGGATTGGCCACTGCTCCCAATTTAATGTCATCAGCAAACTTGCTGAGGAGGCATCTGCCCCTTCATCCAAGCCATTGATGAATAAATTAAATAATACTGGGCCCAGTATTGAACCTTAAGGAACACCACTAGTGACAGGTCTCAATGAAACCTCCTCCTTGAAAATCAGGTTGCTTTAATATATTTTAACATAGACACTAGCAAACTAAGGGCCACTTGAAGCCATGGCACATAAAGAAGTGACATGTGAGAAACCAGATAAGTAAGAAAAGACAAAATTTTGGTCTCCTGGGGTAGTGTCACGAAGGCAAGAAGGCCAGGACTAATGGCATGGCATGGCATGTATAACAGCTGCTGCAGAGCCTGTCTGGGCTTGTAGAGGTGGAGGGCTCCTTTGCTGATCTGTATCACTTCTGTAGCTCTGGTTGGAGGGGCCTCTCTGTTTCCGTGGCCAGTGGGTGGAGAGGTTCTCACAGCCTCCTTTGCACTGCTGAGACTCAATCACTGTGTGATAACAAAGGCAGAGACAGAGACTCTGAATCAGAAAACCTCTTCTCCTTTGAGCCTGTCTCTCTGCTGCAACATCTCTCTTGCTCACAGCAAGATTGACAGGGAGACAGAGTTAAACACACACCAGCACATCAGCACAGGAGGATGCCCCCCTGCTGTTGAGACTGTCCAAACTGAGGGCAAAGGCAGTAACAGAATTCTCTTATGCAAGGCAATAGCCCTTATAGTTTTAGGATGAAGATTTCCACTCCACATCTGTGTTCCATGACCTACTATGGCAAAAGGGTGTAATAAAAGTAGACAAGCTTTGTCTGCTCTCAGACCAACTGCAAGCCAAGCAGAATCTGTCACTGTCCCTACTGTCATTGCTGCTTCCATGTAAGAATCTGGGGAAGAGCATAGGAGGGACAGATTCCATGGTCCAAGCAGAGCAGCCCATCATGCTGCTCCTGGGATGTTCCTGTGCTGCTGTAGAACCTGTCACCTTCCACGTGAAAGGCCATGGGGGGTGATCAGTTTAACAGCAGCCTAGGATCATCCCAATAGCCCCTTGAGCAGAAGAAGGCACCTCCAGCCGTGCAGAAAGGGCTCCAGCCTGGCTGAGTCCTCCCAGGGCTGCCAGACATGCTTGCAAGGGGTTTAGCAGCTGCCTTAAAATGTGCAGCTAGTGGGAAACCCATGTTTGAGCAAAGTGTGTTGGGCCCAGAATGTTTTTGTCACTGGTCTCATGACCAGTCTTGGGTTGCAGGGCAGAGATATTTACCATCCTGTCATTCT
Source organism: Peucedramus taeniatus (assembly GCA_013400575.1). Classification (NCBI taxonomy): domain Eukaryota; kingdom Metazoa; phylum Chordata; class Aves; order Passeriformes; family Fringillidae; genus Peucedramus; species Peucedramus taeniatus. The sequence goes on along the minus strand of WBNO01026706.1, from coordinate 209,267 downwards.
GACACACATCCAAATGATCTGTTCAAATTCAGAGCAGAAGTCTCTGATGGAGCTGAAAATTGTTATAATTTTCAGTTTGGTCTCCCCACGTTCAAGGCTACACCCCTGTTATGCATTTTTCCAGAGGAGAGGAGCAGTAGGCTGATTAGTGCTAGACTAGATAACTATTTCTGTGAACTGAAAAATAGACTTCATTGCCAAATCCCTAGTTTAGCAATCTGTAACATCTGCGACAGATTGTTAAAATTAACATCTCTGACCTGGTGGTTTTCAAGCAGCAAGAATGTTACACATTTTGCCTTGCACTTTGGATTAATCACCTTCTGGAATCCAAAAAACATCCCTGCCTCACACCATGCTGGAATCCATAGCTGTTGCCCAGTGAAGAAAGAAAAATGTGATCGATATTCCCTTCTTGGATCATGGTTGGGACTCTTCCACAGCAGCAATTGCATCTACATGTAAGGTGAGATCCCAAGTTTTTGGAAAGTACTGTGGCAGCCTTTTAGTACCTGATCAGGAGTCTCTCATTCCCACAGTCAACAAGCCCAAAGAGCCAAAAGAAAATTTTTCCATGATCTAGAAACCTGCTGTTACTCAGTCCCCCTTTCAGTAATGCTGGGGCACATGTAGGGAACTCCTTGATGCCAGTTTCAAGAAACCTTTCAGTATCCTTCCTGTTGTTGCTGCTGGAAAAGGGCTTGCTCTGGTCTCTTCACCACTATTCCACCTCTACGACACCCATGTTGTGACTCAGGCCCAAGAGAAGAGGTCACAGTTCTGCTTGCCACTTTAGTTAAGTTTAGAATCAGCATTCCTTTGCTGGAAATGTCTGTTCAGATACAATATTATTGCCTCCATATATTTATTCTTTTTCTTAAAACCCTTACTTTCTCCATATATAGTTATCTCCAATAACATAGTGATTTTAGTGGGAGCTTCAGACAAAGAAGAGTAGCATGACAGAAAGCATTACAGCCTTCATTTAGATAAACACTCCAGCTGACATAGCAGGTCTAACTAAACAACACAAGAAAAGCACAAGAAAAGTTTCAGTGAGTGAAAGCAGTTGGGAAAGACAGCAAGGATCTGACCTCTTGACCAAGTCGGTGGCACTGCCTTTTTTCCTTCTGATCTATTCCACATTGCTCCCTGCCCCTGCTTGCTGCTGTTCCTGCTGTGCTGGAGGTAAAATCCCTGGCTTCAGGAGGCCAGAGGCTGAGTTACTCTGCTTTCCAAGCTTCTCTCTGCTCCTGGCAGAATCAGAAGATAGTGTGGCCATTACTTTGAAATATGTGTGTACATAATTGACTGAGAGAGTCAAATGTCAATGGCAATTGAAGCTCTCCTCTCAGATGTCATTACACTCCTTAAAAAAACTCTTACAATCTTCTTTATTACTCTAGGAGTGTAAAAGCCCCAAACTCACAAATTTTTGTAAAAGACTATTACTTGTCATAGTCATATATCTCATATGTCTTTGCCCTTAACACAGTTATTTTAAGGGCTAGTTTGTTTATAAGGGACACAAAAGAAAACCAGAAATGTATGACTTATGCTCTTCAAAAGCAGTTATTTATAACTATACTAATTGTTTTGTTTCCTTAAAAGCTGTGGGTCATGGCAACACAGCTGCTTTTGGTCTGGCTAATAAGCCTTAGTTTGGGACTAATGTCAGGGTAGCAAGTTTTCAAGCCTGTTACAAACAGCCCACCAGTACTGACACAAAACCTTAATCTGCCTGCTGTGATCTGCTGAGAGACTGCAAAGGTAGAGATTTCTTTGTGCTTTGAAAAACACCTACTCTTTTTATTTCAAATATTTCATGACACATTTTCCCTTGGTTATACCAGTCACACACACAGGAGAGGATGAATTTGTTAACCAATACCAGGTTTCTTCTGTAAGCTTTCAAAAAGGCCCTGCCCTATCCTGCAGGAGTCAGTAACTCACATGGACTTGCCACCTGTCAAAGGCATTTGTAAGGGTTGAAAAATCAGCCTAGTCTGTCAGTGTGATTGAATGAAAAATATTTAATTATTTAATGCAAAAAAAATGTCTTAAACTGATATTTTCCTGTTAGACACTCAATCATGTATTCATTAATAAGAGTGATCCCCACAGAACAAATGTTCAGGCTGTGTCTGAGTCCTGACTTGGTTATGGAGCAGAACAAAAAACCATTTGCTGGATACTATATGTAGCTCACAGTTCACTGACAGAACAAATGGCATTTTAGGCCAAGTAAAGTAGACAAAACCCAAAGATTCAGGGAAACTGTGGTTGCTGTAACTATGGGACAGTGTAGTGGCTTATACTAGAAGTGGTAAAGGCAGGGGTACTGCTTTTTTTTTTTTCCAAGGGATCCTGTACACAGAGTCTTCTGGAGTCAGAGATGTGACCAGGAAAATCTTCTCATGGTTGGGCAGCACACAGGTGTAGTGGGAGTTGGATACTGTAATTAAAATCTAAAGCCAGAAATGTAGTGCTGAACTGTTGCAGCTCAGCTGGTAGAAGGAATAAGTTAGTGAATGAGGTTAGCAGTGACCAGCCCTGCTAAATATTTTTGTTCCAGATGTGATGGTGACAAGGGAAAAGATGTTACCTTGAGGCTGATTTTAGAATTATTCCAATATATTTTCCTTTTAGGAACATGATAGTTCTCATATCAGACTAGTACGTGGCTCATCCTGTTCAATATTCTACCTTAAAAAACACAATCAGCACGAGACACTTGGTGATAAAACCTTGCTTTACACAGGCAGACACATTTGTGTTCCCCCTCTTCAGGTTTATTCCTTACCACCAATATTCAAAGTCATGTAAATCCTAAAGAAGAAGGTTTAATGTCTTCTTTGGATTTTTTCAGCATTATCTCTTATATTTTTATTCTTCACATAGCTGTCCAATCTCTTTTTCACAGCACTAACAATTTGAAGTTTTCTGTTTCTGAGGAACATCGAATAGATGCTTTTACAGAAGCCCTCCAAAATTTACCTGAATTTTCTTTCTGGTCATTAAAATAAGTGGTGCATTTCTTGGATGCGAGGTAAGAATTAAAATTTGCTCTGCCTTTCCTGTGTCACTACTTTGCAATTATCTCAAGGAAACATCTTATCCACTGATTTGAGAAGAGAGAATTTTGGATAACATTGTTAATATTAACCACATTGAAAAATAACACTTTATGGGTCCTAGATTTTTCCTCACTCTGCTGTTTATAATTTGTAGCTGGATTCTGTGTAGCACCAGGAGAATAACCATATACAAAATTGTTCTATTTGGTTATTTTTATTTTTCAGTTAAAATTACTCTTTTTTTTTTATTATTATTGACCTGTCAATTCAGACTGAGAGAGATTCATGTGGTTGTCTGATATGCAAAGTTCATTGCCCAATGTCTTGGCACCCAGTTACTGCAATTGGTTTAAAAGTTGGACATTTCCTTTCCCCTTCTGCTTGCACTTCTGAAAGGGCCAGTGATTTTAAAACAATAGTGATAGGAAGTGTATCACAGCACTCACAAAAGGGAGTCCTACAATTAGAATTTGGCTTGGAAAAATGCTGCAAGTAATGGAGCATATTCCACCTTTAATCTCACCATCCTGGAGCCATTAGGAGGGAAGATGGACCTGACTGGACACATTCATGATAAGGATAAAGACAGCCCAAATAAAAATGCTAAAGCGTAATGCATTTTGCCTTCCAGAAGAATGTGATGCATGCATACCAAGCAGTAATAAAGGAGATTGGGGTAGATCTTAGGAATGATTTTTAATGTGCAGTCAGCTACACACTGAATTATGTTACCTGGGGAAACTGAGGAATCTCCATCATTTGAGATCTTAAAGACAAGATTCCATAAACATGCCTGGAATAGTTTAGGCATAACTGGTCCTTCCTTGGAGCCAAGTCAGAAAACCTTTCCAAATCCTATAGTCTGTCTGTTGTTTAAAGGTTTCCTCATGATTCTCTTGTGATGCCACAGTCACAAAATCCTGTTTGCTACTTGCTTGGAAACTGTTTAGTTTGAAACAAGTCCCCTCTGTTACTGCTGTGACAAGAAATTCTTACAATGGCTGTGCTGTTTCCTAACACGGGCCCTGGATTGTTCCAAATGCAAAACATACTGCTATAAAATTATTTTTCTGTGCAACAGGTCATGATAACACCTATTTTGTGATTCTTTTGTTTCTCTATTAATCTTTGATACTGAACCAGCCCCATCCCTCTGAGAAGCTGGCTTGCTGCTCTCTATTCTCCAGAAAACTTGGCTTACTTTGTACACCAGTATATTTGGCCTTTGAAAGTTGGCTTGCAGTTAGCAGACAGAAGCAGGGTCAGAATTAGTTCAAAATAAATTAATAGTCAGAAGTTCTAACTTGCTAAGCTGCATGCAATCCACCCTTCAAAGGATATTCACCAATTGCAGTAATTGCTCTCTTCAAGGGCTTCCAAAAAATCCTTGGACATGCTAATTAATGCTGGTTTAGATATATGTTAAGGTATTTGACCTGAGAGTTTAATTCTACAGTTTAATTCCATAATGATTGTAAATGGTAGGACTGCTGCATATTTAAAAGAACATTAGTGTGAATTTAGCTAGCTGTTGGCAGTTTAACAGTGACTAACAGATATTAAATAAGCATGAAATTCTGATGGTGAATGACATTTTTATAGGGGCAAGGGCTGGGAGCTGAAGGCAGGAGAAAATATTGCAACCATCCATGGTGACCTTCTCTTTCCCCTGGATTTTACAGAGTCTTTGTACAACTTTCCCATCATTGGGACAAGCCTGAGTTGGTGGAAGGGCCTTGTCCTTGCAGGCTTGGACAGCACATGATGAACTTGGTGGTATTGGAACTTTGTGATATGCTGAAGTCAATGACAATCCCTTGCTGATGTCACTGACACCAGGACTTCCCCAAAAAACTGAATATTTCAGCCACTCACAGATAATCACATCTTCCAGTGTCAAGAAAGAAGTGTGTAAATTCTGTCCCTTCTTCTGCCAAATTTTTCTTTTCTTTTCTTTTTTTTCAAAATGGATGTCAGAAGAAATCAATTGCTAGAGAAAAGAAAAGAAAACAAGTTGATCCTTTTATTGTTACTGTTCAAAGGCGTCTCTTTGTTTTAGAAACAAAAATGGTAGCAAGTGACTTTTTTCCACCCCTCAGTGGCTACATAAATTTCTGCTACTAAGGGACAAACATCATTGATTTGACCGACTTATTCAAAACAGGTCACGGAGCTACAGCGTGTTGTGTCAATTCTCATCATATACTGATGTGGCAGGTTTTATGAATAAAATATGGGCAGTTGCTGTCTGGGAGGATGCCACATCTTAGCTACCCAAAACCCTCTGTCCTTGAAGAGCAAAGCTTTGAAAAATTAGGACCATGTTTCAATCCAAGCTGTACAATATGCTTTTCAATGAAGTGTAATATATTGTTTTTAGCTGAATAACTTTCTTCTCCTCTTCTCCCCTCCCCCTGTCCCTCCCCTACTTAGGGAAAAAAAAAAAAGAAAAAAAAGCCATGCCATCTTAAACTAAAGCACACTTCAGTCAGTCTCCCTGTGTGCGCTCTGTGCCAGCAGCCACAGCAATTCTTTCATCTTGGCTTCAAAGTGGTGCTGAGAGGGGGAGGGGGGCATCTAATGAAAGAAGGGAAAACAAACAAACAAACAAACAAGCACAAAACGGGGGAGGAAATGAAAAATAGCAGTCTACCTTTCAAATCTGAGTGTTGCCTGCAGGCACGCTCTGCAGTGGATGTTGCACTCAGCTTCATCCCCTTGTATATTTTTTTTTGTTATTGCCACTTCCCATGCTGGGAAGATTCTTGTCATCCCTCACATATTTCATGCACAGAAAAGGCTGCCCTGCCCTGTGCTTGGTGATTGAGGCTGTGCCCCTGGTGTGCCACACTATCAGTGGTTCCCAAGGCTGCCTAGCCTGGGAAAAGCTGCATGGAAACGGTCCAAAATCAGCATTACATGCATTATTGTTCTTACTCTCTCTGATTAGAGTGCACACAATGAAAACAACAGCAACAGCCTCGTTTTCCAGCTCTCCTCCCAACACTGGGCTGTTCTTAGCCTGGCTTTTTTTTCTCAGAGTCTTCATAGAAATTAACTGCTTCTGTGCTGGTAGGTCCCAGGCATCCCAGCAGCTTCTCTGGGGGGAAGTCCAAAGAGCTTAGTCTGACTGGGAGTAACATTTTCAAAATTGCCTAGCTGACTTGTGAAATCCCATTTTTTTTAAACAGGTCTAGTGGTAGGCTGCCTCGTGGACCACTGGAAACACAATGCTTAGAGGCTGTGGTAAAATGCAAGGCACAGTAATCCCCATAAAACAAAACAGAATAGGCTGAAAGATGCTTAGGCATTAGTCCCTTGAATACTTATGCTTTGTGTTAAATGCTGGAGGCAGCACACACAATGTTGTAGCAGTGTGTCACAGCACCTGGCTCTCCCCCAGCCCAGCCACCATCACTTTTTTTCTTACTCCCTGGTCAAAGAGGTCTTGCTGTCCTGGCTGAGGAGGGCCAGAATGGACTAGCACTGCTCTAGTGGCTAAGCAGTCATTTGGCACACATTAGTTTAAATTTCATGAGGCCTGTTCCAAGTCCTGGTGTAGCCTCTTTGGGATGGGATAAAGCCCAGCTTGTTCTATGAAGAAATGTTATCCAGCACTTATCCCAAGCACAGGGAAATGCTGCTTAGGAGTCACTGGGTGAGACATGGCATTTCAGACTTAATCTGATTTCATATTTCCTGAAATATATTAGGTGGCATATCAAACAAAGGAGGCAAAGAATTTTCTTCCCATTTAACTGATTAGGCATATTCCAGAGTGTCAAGTACCTGCACCTTGAATGTGCACAAGTACTTGACAGGAGGTGAACTCTTAAAGCTGCTCCAGAAGAGAGCAGCAGATAGACTTGGGTGCTAAAGATGAGAGAGAAAGACTGTGGTTTTAGACATAAAAATCCCATAGAGTACATTTTTTGTTCTAATAGGTACTAATTTTTTTTTTTATTTTTTTAATTTTTTTTTTTTTAATAAAGCAGGTCTATCTTGAAGACACTATTGGGAACACATGTAGGAACAGACACATACTGTAAGTGATGATTTGTTTTAGGATATTTTAATGACTTTTTTCATATGCCCCAGCTGTACTGGAGAAAAGGATCCCTGATGCTGCATTCTCTTCTTCTCAGAAAGAGAGATAGATGATCTGGGTTACTCTGCAGCCAAGGACCACCAAGAGCCCCAAGCATCTCTTGCTATGAGGGACCTAAAATCTGCAGAGGTGCCTGGGGGGTTAATGGTAGATGTTCTTAAATTGCCATCCAGCAGATGAAAGACAGATGTTTACTTTTAAGACATTTTCAGACCAGGGAAAAAAGCACTTTGAAATTTGAAGAAAAAGCAACAGCTCTCTAGTCAATGCCTTGTATAGTCTTCTGCTTGTGGAAGGGATTAGACTGAACCATAGAAAACAAAAATGTAAAATTGCAGAGTTCTGTTCTGCCACTTGTTCAGTGTCACAGTGGTTAAATCCAAAACTTTTTTCCAAATTTCTTAGGTTCAGCTTAAAATTTCATAATCTATTGAGAAGGTTTTTTTTCTGCCTTGTGCATCACTTCTGGTAAAAAGTGTGAGAAGAAAGTCAGTTCACTATTTTTCTAAGATTGTAATGCACAATGAAGGAAAAGATTTTATTTATTCTTCAGGAGCTCTACTGACATCATATTTCTCTGAAAAATAATGTCTCTTTTTATGGTAACAAAGTCCTTATGGTCCAAAGGCAAAGCTGGGTAAAAAACTGCTCTTGTCTTAGCTGACTAATATATTTTTGGGCAGGATTGACCCTTTGGTTATCTTACATGTCATAACTCTTTTAACTTTCAGGGGCTGCATAAAGAAAAAGGTGAATAGAGTGCTGTAAGAAATAATTTTATTCAGCTCTTCTGAAGTTTTCCGTGTTTGAAAAACAACTTGTGTTACTTAGTATATGAACTTGAATACAACTGGGATGGGACTTCTGTATCAAAAACATTTCCTCTGTTAAAAACCTGGAAACTGGCTGTCATTACTCTTGCTTCTCTTTCTTCCCAAATCAAATAGTTGTGCCAACTGCTTGTTTTGTTTAACAGTCCCAGTCAGAGAGATATCATGGCTAATCACAGTATCATTTTCTAATGTTCACTGGAAGGAAATCTCAAATTGTTCTGGAGAACCTAAATATTAGTCTTATTATAAATCTGATTAAGCAGGGGCACCAATCCTTGAAGGCAGGATGAATATGACTCCTAGGAAATTGTGGAAAAGAAAACCAAGCATTGCTGTACCACACTGTTCACAGATTGTTGCTGGAGACTGGTCTTTCAAAATGTGTGTATTTTCTCTGCTTTGATTAATTAACTTATTTATAGGTTTCTTTTTCATTAGTTATAAAAGATCAAAATTTAAAGAGTACTGGCAAAACTGGTCCCTGAACTCTTTGCTAATGTACCCAGCATGAACTGAAGCTCTTATTTTCTCCTGTGTGCCAGGCTGTGACATAGGACTCAGGCAGTGCCCTGCAGTACCTGTGACCTTGTGTTCCTGTCTCCATTGCCATATGCCAGACAGGAGGGATATGAGAAGAGCAAAGCCCCACCACATGTGAAGTGATCCAATTGCCAGCTTGGAGAGGCTATTAGCCTGACCAAGAGCTAGAGGGAGGCAGGCCCTAAGGTCACTTTGAAAAATGGTGTTTACATTATAACTCAAGCAGGTTCTTTAGAAAAAAAAAATGCCACTTGAAATATACCGAGATGAAAGTTATTAAAACCTCTACATGAGATTCACATGGGACATCGTATCTGCCTGTGGTTTTGTTTGTGCCATGTTACCATGTTGGAAAAAAGTCTGACTGAACACATGAACATGCATTATGGCCCAAAAGATGCTCCCTTGGCATTGATTTGGAGTCCTGTTGAGGTACACAGGAGCTGGATGTGACAGAGATGCCACCTGGGTTAAACTGCTGTGTAACTTTGGTGACCCCCTTTCAGCAGCTGGGGAGGCTGAGGGCTGTTTCCACCTCCAGGGCAAGCAGGACTGATGTGGCCAACAGCTCCCTGCTGTGGGGTGGCAGCAGGTCTGGGAGGATGTGCTGAAGTGTGCCTGCATGTCAGCCTGACCTCTGCCTTGCTGCAGAGCCATCCCATCATCACAGTGCCCTTCACCTGACCATTGTCTAGGCGCATTTGTCATAATTTCTTGTCTCCACAACAGCCAAGGAACTGGTCCCAGTCACTCTGCTTGAGTACCACAAGATGGGAGAAATCCTGGCAGTAAACAGGCTAGCAGACAGTTTTCTTTCTTTCTTAATGTTTTATTTATGGGGAAGAGGCCACACGAATAATTGAAGATGCCTGTTTGCACCCACTGCAATCTGTGAGTGGTTTGCAATGTAAACATGTCAACTCACAACTGGAGCTCGAGAAACACATGTGCCAAAGAGCCTCGGGCCCTTTGTCTGTCAGTCACACTCACCTTCCCAGCAGTGCCCTCCTCTCACGAAGGACAAGCCCAAGTGTGGGGAGTTCCTGTCCCGTATGACGCCGGTGAGAGTTTCCATGGAAAAACTGGTGCGGCGGAGAACGGGAACACGCACATGAGGTGAACTTATGTGTATTTTACACAGTAAAAAGCAAATGGTATTCCAGACTGGTTTTACTTTTTTTTTCTTTTCTTTCTTGTGTAACATACAAATTGAGATCAGCTGAGGCACCAATAGGGTTGCCTTTAAAGAAACTGAAATGCTGTGCAGAAATACTCGTCAGAAACAGCAGGAAAAAGGCCAAGAGGAAGAAGGAAAGAGGTGGAAAGGCCTGGAGCATTGCAGGGGGATGCTAACAATCCTGCTTGCATAGAACTAGTGAGGGGTAACAGGAGATAGGAGTATTGCTTAATAAGGGGCTATTGGAAAACAGAAATAATGCAAAAGACCAGGATTCTCTAGGAAGTGGCAAGGTCTCCAAAGTCTTCTAAATCTGATTTTGCTACATAAAGGCCAGGTGCTGAATGGATGAGGTCCTCAATGCAATTCTTGATCTGGAGTGATTTATGAAGACAAGTGTAAACTCGGTAGTGAGGGTGTAGTGTAAAGAAACAATTCCTATAAATATTAGAGAAAGATTGACATTCAAAGCTTCTGCCATCCTAGAACCCTAGAGCACACAGGAGACAGCATTTCATCCCCTCCAAGCCTAGTACTCCGGGGAAATAGAGTTGTTTTTTAGATGCATTGGATTAAAACTGAAGAATTTGGAAAAAGTCAGGAGAGTATTTTCCATACACACGATGGTGAATTAAAAAAAAACAAGTGAGCACGTCAAACCCTAGAAAACTTATGCAGGAGACTGTTCTGAGTGTACAGAAGAAAAGAAAAGTTAGAAAAGTTAGAAAAGTCTCTGTGACAGAAATATTCAGACAGTCATGGTTGCTTCTTTCCTCTTTGCAAAAAGTGGAATGTGAGTGAATAGGATTTTGTAGAAATTTCTGTTAAAGTTTACTGAACTGAGTCAAGTTGAGAAATGTATTCTATCAGAAGCTTAAAAAATGTATACTTATTTTTAAAAAATGAGGTGTAAGTGAGCAACAGCACTATGTTAAGAACAAAGTTGATGCAAAAAAAAACCTCTGGTGTGGACTTCTCACCAATTTTGCACTGACGTCACATTGTTGGCTACACTGGACCCAGCCCTGATTAATTGCCCTTGTCAGTCAGATCCTGGGAAAGAGTCTTGAAGGCAGACTGATACTCTAAGGGCATGTCAGATGTGAGGTTATTTGATTAGTGTCTTAGCTGAGAGCAGACTTAAAGTGTTTTGAGTTGCTGGGCTGTGTAATGAAAATGACCATTAAGAGTTGCCATGTGTACAGGTCCAGCCTCCTATTTCTCCATGCAGCTGAAGGCCTCCCTCCAAAATGTGTGCATAGCTCCTGCCAAAATCAGTGGGAATTCTGTGAAAGTGTTGGAGGATTATATTATTGAGGATTCTTTTCTGCAACTTAAAGCTTTTATATTAGAGATAATAATACTTAAGGTCTTTTCTTGCGCTCTCCTAAATTAGGACATGCATCAATTGTATCTAAATTTAGTTTGGATATGACTGCTGTAATATTTTTTCTTATTTTATATTCATCTCTCTTCTGTCTGCTGGCTTAAATTCAGACAAAGTAAGTCAATATTTTCTCTGCGAGTTGTTTCATTTTGTTGGTCTATGATATCATAGCAAATGTCAGCTGATCTTATGTAATATAGAGTAGAAGACTGTTATCCTTCCTTTTACAAATAAACAGATCTAAATAACAGATTCATGGTCAAATAGAGTATTTTTAGAGCTATTAAAAGAGTGAAATAGTTTTCTCTGCTGATGAGAAAGTCTGCCTCTTATCCTGGTGGTCGCTTGTTTCTCCCCCGCTTACATTTGATCTCTAACACTGTGACACTGTACCATTTTGCCTGTAACAATGTCATCATTCACTCATTACTTAGGAAGTCTGAGCACATTTTATGGTTGATGGCTGGATTGCCAGAGTGGTCCAAAATTAACCTCTGTCTGCTTATTTTTGCTGAGCTGTAGGGCCAAGGCAGTACAAAACTCCACATGGAGCAGGAGGCAGCATGTAATAGCCTCTATATTTCCCTACACTGAAGGGGCTAAGTCCTCCACTCCCTTTGAGTGCAGGTAAGTCTGTGGTCAGAAGAAATTCTGGCCCAACATCATCGAGAACCTCACCATTCCTTCAGCCTGTGATTTGGGTAGGAGTTGGATGTCTCTCTGAGTTTACAACTGCAAGGCAGCCTTAAAATGTCCACAATACATATGCACAGCAGCTTCTTGCCTTCCCAGGCAGTGGGAAAAATTGAGTAGGATCCGTAGGAGGATCAGTGTTTGCACGGTGTTGTCCTTTTCCTTGGTGGGCCACCGTTGTGGGGAGCAAGAGCCGGGAGGGCTCCTCGGTCAGACGCAAACTGCCGGGAGATGCTGCGAGCCCCAGCCATCAGCACATGGAGCTTTTTCTCTCCCAGCACATTGGATTAATTTCTGCTGTTGGCAAAAGGGCAACACAAATGTATTTTAAAATCCCTTCCTCTGCATAATCTAAAGGGAAGGAACACGACACGAAAGCTGCCGAACAAAGAGCAGACAAGCGCTCCCACCCCTTGAGCCTCCCTTCCAGGCACCCGTGCGCCGGCTGGCTCTCAGGGCCCGTCTAGGTCGTATTATGACTCCTTTATTAGTGTGTAAGGTCACCGGGAGACATGCAAGTGCATCCTATATCAGGAAGTGTAGTATGTCTCTAGAGTGAAATATTTGGCTGTTAGCAGGAGCTGCGGCTGCGGCTCGGAAATCCCGGGACGCGCCTGCAGGGCGGGCGGGCTCCCGGCGCCGCGCTGCCTCCCAGCAGACAGAGCCGCCGGGAAGCGGAGCGGCTTTCCTGCCATTCTCCGCACGGGGCTGCCTTCCTCCCAGACTTCCCCACCGAGCCCCGTCAGCTCCTTTGCCACTCTGGCCAGCTGCCTGCGGGCTGCAATTCCAAGGAAAAGGCCTCCGCTAGGGCAGGTACCCAGCACAAAAATGTGCCGCCGTCGGCCCCGGCACTGCCGCTCCTGCAGGAAGACTGATTAGGAGCCCGCCAAGCGGGCCGGGAGGCGGTGGGTGCCAGCCCTCGGTCCTGTGTGAGCGAGCAGCAGATTCACGGCTGGGCTGGTGGGCGCCGGGAGGCGGGGAGACGCGGCTGGAGGGGCTGGAGCGCGGAGCCGCGCTGCCCTGCGGCACGCACCGCCGGCGGCAGCCCCGGGACGAGGCAGGAACTGTGGGGCTGGCACCTGTGCCACGACCTGCTTACAGCCAAAGCTGGAGGCCTTTCCGGCGCTGCAGGTCCCGCGGCCAAGGTTGGATGGGAAGTGCGAAGATCCTTGAGGTGCCTTGGGTGACGGAGAGTGTCGCAGCTTCCTTGGCTGCTCCCGCATCCGATCTGCCAGGCTTCGGCTCCAGCGTCACTCGAGCATAAGCCCCGCTCAGAGCATACGCACTTCTTCATGCATCGTGCCTGATAATAGCTAAATGAAGCTGCTGCTGGCAGCATGCGATGCAGAAAGGGAGGCAGAAACAGGAACATTTTTTCTTATCTACACGATTAACTTCAAAATATTTATGTTGTATCAGTATGTGCAAGGATAATATCCTCTTTATTGTTCTAACGTAAAAGAGAGACACAGACGAGGCTGTGTGTCAACAAAAAAATTTCAAGCACTGAAGTGTTTTTCATTGGCTTTAGCTCTGGTCTCCTAATGGGGTGGAGGAGCCTCTCAAAAATACATCCAACTGCATATAAATAAATAAATAAACACTAAAAAAATGAGTATGTTTCCCCCAACAGAAGGAAGAGACTACCAAGAAATCATTGTCTTAGTCTAATAAATTACAGTTACAACAACATCTCTAGGCCCTGCTAGAATATTAATTGCAATTAGATGGAGAAAGCAAAATCCTGGTAACATTGATGCCTATTGTAGCTACAGAGTTATTCCACCAGAGATCACCATTTTCAGGCATTTCTGACTTTTTGTTCATCCAAATTGGCTTTGGATAAATAGTATACATGTGTGTGTATTTGTATATGTTTTTACTTCTATATATTTACGCAGACACAGCAAAAATATCTTACTGTCTGATTTTTTACCTTCAATGAAATGGACAGTCAGTCATAAATAAGAGAGCGCAGCATAGAAAGTGTGAAGGCTGATTTGAAATTGCAAGGTTTCTGTTCTGAAATATTTTTCATTTCCCAAAAATATATTTGACATTTTAAAGGGATATTGTTATTGAAGTTTCATTAAAAATCACACTTCAAACACAATTTCAAAGGAAACAAAGCAATAACCATTTAAAAAAGAAGCTTACTAAGAGAAAAAATTTGGAAAATTATTTAAGTGTTAATCATACTTAGATTAAATGTCTGACCTTAAAGGAAAAACTCCAATAACATCACCAATGTGTGGCCAACAGTCATCTTCCAAAAATGCCAGCTTTTATGACGCATGTGTTTTGAAGTGTGTTTTGGTCAGCTGCAGATTAATTTCCTTTTTACTAATTTTTTTTTTAACACAATAAAAAGAGGAGAAATGTCACATTCTAAAAATGCTCAAGCCTCTCTTTTAAGGGTGTAGTTTTAACTTCTTGGCTCTGAGTAAACCTTCACACAACCAGAGACATTTTATTAAGAGAGTTCATGTAGGTAAAAAGTGTTGTGCGTACATGCAAGAAAAAAAATTTTACTGGAGGGTCAGTTTCCCTGAAGTGTTTTATCCTATTTCAGAAAGAAAAAAATAAAAATCCAGTGCTAGGCTGTGTGTATGACACATGGTGACGTGCAGTAGCAATTAAGTACTGTCCTTCACACTCCTCTGTCCTATGGGACACCCACCTGCCCTCACAGGGCACCTCTGAGCATCATCTTTGCTCTGGGTAGCTGAGACAGGCATGCACAACAGGCCCCCTGAGCACCTTGGGCGTTCAGCTCACAGATGGAGATTTTCTTGCGTGCTGATTTTGGCAGTCAGATCAGATTAGTCAGCCTAACTTTATGCCAGCTGGTTTTGACAGGTTCATTTATTACATTGTTTTTAATTATTTATGGCTGTGCTGCAATAAAGCCCGCCCGTGCCTCATAGCACTGCCTGCAGAAGAGCATCTACGATTAACTTTACTGATAGCAGCCAGAGGGTTGGACGGAGACTTTTTGGAAAAGTTAATCTCAACAGGTCTCACATGTGGTTTTCCCTGCTTTTTCCTCACCTCTCCCAGGGAGGATGTCTCTGTGTCTCTCCTGCTCTGGTGGAGGTACTAGCAATACCTACATGAGGAGATGGTGGTGATGGGCTCATGGTTGTCTCCTTTCCTCTTCCACTGGAGGAATGCTGTTCCCCAGCATAGGACATGCAAGCCTCTGCAGGCCTGGAGGAGCTACAAAGGGTTGTGTGCAATCTGTTTTTCTCGCACAGATGTGAGTTCCACAGCATGACAAACCTGGCTGTGTCATACATGGCAGGCTCAGGGCATTAATAAGCACTTTTCTTAGCTGTTGCTGTAAGACAAGTCTTTGCTCTGTGAATCTTTTGGAAGATATTTACTGCTTGAATTAAAAAAGAAAAAAAAAAAGCAAATGTTGGACAGCTGAAACTAATTAAAGACTTCATTTTACTAACTAAAAGTTCATATTTCCCTCCACATAAGCTATTGTAAGTTGCATGATGACTAACCTAAACATTATCACACGGCATGCTGTCATCTTTCATGAATAATCAAAGGATTGCTGTAATCCTGCATAAACCCAGCTTTGGATGTTGAGAAATATTACACAAGTGTCCAACATGAAAAGAATCATGTTTCTTATTCCACCACTCTGGCCAAATATCATGTTGTCTTTACTGGAAAACTGTGTTCATCAAACAAGTTTAAAGCTGAGAGTGGGAGAGGGTGGGACATTGCATTCTTGAGAAATGACATTATAAACAATACGGTACTGCTTTGTGCTGTCAGTAAATTTGGGATATTCTAGAGTAAACAGGGAGAGCACGCCATGGTGTGCTTGGGCTCCATCTTTGCTTTTTTCTTCACAGAACTCACAGACTACAGAAGATGATCTGTACTCACTGGGACTTCCTACTCCCTTCTTTACTTCCCTTCTGCTTCATTCTCTTTGAGCTTAAAGCTCTGGATCAAGAGATATGAAACTTTCTTCTTCAATATTTTAACTCATAATTGAAAACAAAAAAGATGGGGTGGGGGCTGGAATAGGAAAGACAATCCAGCATGGCTTTGCTTTTATTTCTATACAAAAAAATAGGTGTTGTTGGGGAAGGACAGAGGATGATTTTGAGAGGCTGTGCCATACGAGTGTTGAGATATAAGAATTTTTTTTGCATGTTAGTGGTTTGCTGTGGGCCAAAGGTCCTCAAATCATAATCATTGAAGTATGCTAAAGGTGCCATTTTTAATCCACCACTCACGACTTTCTTGACGTAGGGTTTTATGCATGGGAAATGAGTAGACTTCTCTTTTCAAAAAAAGGATCAGGACTTTTCCATTTAATTTATATAACAGAGAGTATTGTATTGTGTGTTTACTGTTCACTATATAAAATTAACTTTCACTCTGCAGTCTTGGAGGCCTGCAGCACTGGCCAATGGTGCACTGTGTGTGCTTTGGGAGTTCTGAGGAGTATATCAGTCTCACGTGGGCAGACTCCTGATGTGTGCTCTCATACACAGAAACTGGGTGGAAGCTGTTCAGCTGAAAGGTGCTAATGGCCTCCTTTATCAAAGGAAGCAAGAGGCAAAACAGCAAGTGTTTTATGAATTTCTTATGTGTGCTTCTTGTTTTAATAATTTCTTACATGGTTTTCTATGTCTCCCATGGAAACCGGATTCCAGAAATCCTGGAAATTATCAGGGTATAACAACAGAAAAAATAAGAGGTTTTTAGTAGTTTAAATCCCTTTCTTGTGGGAGTATTTTCTGAATGTCTAGCAAGATGTCAAAGCTTGCAACTGAAAAAAAGTGTGACTAGGCTGCACCAAGTCCTAAGGTTATGCAAGGCCCTTCTCCCCCTTCCATATTTTATCTCATGCCATTTAGCTCTCTTCTCCCCACTTTCTATTTAATCTTCCCTCCCTCTCCTGTTTCTCCCACCAGGACACAGCTTTTGGGAAGGAATAAAAGACTGCTCTGTCTCCTGCCTTGGTAGGCACAGGGGGAACAGTGAGAAGGACCTTTGCTCATCATTCCTTTAGTGCACTGTCCTGCTGCAACCTCTACACCTCAAAACCTGGTAGATCATTGGAGCACTATGGATGACACAGAAACAACAGTTAGCCACAACTGTAATGAAGAGAGAAAAAGGGTAAACAGTCTTTCTCCTTCCTTTCTACTTCACAGTGAGGAGGGGAACTGAGTAGGTGAGCTGGAGACAGAGAATTGGTAAAGGAGAATCAAAGTGCTCTCGAGCCAGTGCTGGCTGGCAAAGGATGCACCCTCATCCTGCAGAGTGAAGGACACGTGCATGGCATGGTGCTGGCCCCAGCCCCAGCTGGTTTCTTGATAGCTCTGTCAATGTTATTGATATTTGAGACAGGTTTGAGTAAGCACGAATGGCTTAAAAAGCAGAGTATAGAGTTTTGTGCTTCTTTCTAGGGAAATTCCTGGTCAGGTTCTAGCAACACTGGGCAGAAGAGTGCACAAAGATGTGTTTGGGAGTGATTGCTAAAAGAGCTTGGAAGTAGGCTGGGCATTTGCTTTGAGCTTTTCTTTATTTTGTAAGCAGGCAGTATAGAGATAAAATGAGAAGACAATAGGCTGTGGCTTCTATTCCCTGAGAAGCACAAGGTAGACAACCCCTATTCATCTACATATTTGTTAGGCTCATGTAAGGCAGTGAATGACTCAGTCCTGACTAAAAAATGTCTGCTAATGAATACTGCTCCCAAACACTCATATATCAGTGGTGAATATCAAAAGCTCAGGCCAGCTTTCCTATGCTGGTCCAGCCTACCATTCAAAATGCTCTTGGAATCCTTTCCCAAGTCTAAAACCTTGTATCTAAACTTTCATTGAAAAAACTTTTCTGTGGAGCTGTGCTGTATTTTTGTCACTGATCTAAGTGAATCAGTGGACAAAACTGCATCTACAATTCTGCTTACCTCGCAACTGCATGCCAGAAACCCTCATCTAATTCTGGATAAAATGCTGTATGACAACAAAGAAGTATAGGATTAGAAAAATATCGAAGAGCAATAGCTAGTTTGTATATGTTTGAGGCAAATCTGTGAAAGAAAAAGGGTATTATCTGAGAATAAATAATAAGTTTTAAGCCTGGGATTATTTTCTTGCTTCATCTGATCTCATATGTTCTTGAACGCATTGATTTTTGTTTAGCTCCTGATACTAAACATAAGCATTAGAGTCAAATTTGTAGTGAAAACACAATCTAAACATCAAAAGTAGAAGGACATAACTTCTCTTGACAGCTGCTCATGAACCGGAACAGTTTAAATGTGATCAGAAACAGTTTAAATGTAAACAGATCAATAGGTAAAGTGTCCTGGTTCAATTTATAAACTTACTTTTTTCCTGGTCTACAATAGCCCTGGATAAAACTATTTTGGCTGCAGTCTCCTCCTGAAATGCCTCCCAGCTACCCCTGTGGCAAGCCCAGAAGGGAGGACCTTGGGTCACTCTTGCAATATTCTTGGGTCACTGTGGCATACTGGTAGCAGAACAGAGTTTACTCCCTTCAGCTGTCTCATCCAGTCTGGCACAGCACAGTCTTGAGAAAAAAAATTCTAAAAGGCCTTCTGACATCTTACCAGTGTTTCATGCAGCAAAATTTATGCAATAAATCCTGTGTTTTCCTGGGAAATAATAAATATAATGTGGAATAATAAATGTATTGATGAATTCTGGAATTCCTTCATAATAATGGCTATTTCAAAGGAATATAAAATGGAGTATGGAATATATAATCTGTTTTTTTGAAAGCTTCATTAAATGATTTGGGGTAATATTTAATGATATTAATTCTTGCAAGCTGAGCATTTTTTAATGACAGAACATGAAGAAAGACTACAGCACCACAGAACAACTACAGAAAGAAAGGGATGCTTGACCTGCATCAGACAGAATTTTGGCCTCACTTTCTCAGGGTCCCAAGCTGTTAGCAGGGCAATACTGATAATATTTTCACTAATAATTGCAGGGTGCTGTCTCACTTGTTGACAATCTGGGGACATGTAATGAGTGTACCTCATAGGATAGACTCTTGGCTGTCACTTAAGTTTTTTAAATCATGATGGGTCAGCTTTCCAATAGATTTGCTGGAAATGAGTGGCCTCCTGGTGGAAGAGATGAAATTCTGATGTCATTAACAAAGGGTAAATTCCCGTCTTATAAAAAATATTAACCAGAAATATATATAAATCTAAAATAATAGTGCAGAACTATGTATCAACCTTCAAAACCTATGTTCTTTTCTTACTTTGTGTTAGTTGTAAATATGGTTTAAAATGCACTTCATTTATTTCCACATTGTATGTTTGCAGCTTCCACAGTTGGTAAGTTTGTTAACAGCCTGGCATAGTTGCTCAATTAAGACTATAGATGTAGTTTTGACTTCATATTTGAGATAAACTCTTCTGTTTTTCAAGTCATGGGGACAGACAAAACAGTCCTCAGTCTGTGCCTTTGTTTTGTTTTCATTTGTGCGCAGCAAATTGTTTTCTCTGAAGTGCCTGTATGGAGATTTACATGAATAGGACTGCAGCAGAGAATTTTAACAGAACTCTATGAAAAAAAAAAATAGAGCAGTACAATGAAAAGCATTACAAATACTTGCTGTTCTGCAGAGAACTTAGGTATTAAGCTGCAAGAGGAAGAGACAATGAGGACCTTTATGCACAAATACAGTCAAATGCTCACTGCTCCTCTGCATCTCTTTATGCTAATGTGACTTCAATGAAATGTTTCTTTAGAACAGTGGAGTTATCCTGCAGGAGAAAACCTGTTCCAGAAAGCACCACAATACATTGTGAGCTCTCTCTAACTTATTGACCATAGAAAATATCTGTGACCATTTGTATTTTGCATCTCCATGCAAACTGAAAATTCAAGGCAGAGATAAAGCACTAAGCATTCTGGGAGATGAAACCTGTTGCACATTATGCCAAAAGTAATAGCAGTGGAAGTAACTAAAAAACATTCTCCGAGGCAAACCCAGATTTAGTGCAAAGAAAAGCTGCACCCGTGATCATATCAGAATTTGTTCTCCCCCCTGGAGCCAGTAACATGGCTTCCATGAGCTAATGATATTCAGGTTTCTGTCCTTCAATTTATAGTGGGTGGCTTTGAAGTATTACCTCCAGTGCCACAAAATGAGAGAAATTTTCTCTGCAAGAGAGATAAAAGAGATACATCTGCTGGCAAAGACCTAAAAGTAGGTAGTCAAGGGTCTAGAGGGCCTTAATCTTTTCCCCTTTGAGGCAAACTAATTTAAAAAATATACTATCAGGCTTACAGCAGATCATAGAAACTCTTGAGGGCACATTTGGGTAGTAGATCAGGAACATTAGTGGTGTAAAATTGATTAACAGAGCTGTGCAATCAGAAACATAGAGAAAGCTTTTGGTGAAGGTCCTGCTAGAAGTAACTTGTTATTAACCCATTTGAAAACGCCATACTAGTATATAAAAATTTGGAAAGCACCTTTTTTTCTGTGAGATACTGACTCTTGCACTCTAAAAACTGATGTCAGTGGTAAACTCCAGCAGAGAATGCTCAGAGTTACCCTGCTAGAGGGTAACTTCCCTGTTTTTCCCCAGCTGCACAACACAGGGGCAGGGTAACTGGACTGTATTGCCAATCAGTTCTGCTCCTGTCCAAACTTAGGGACAGGATGCTGAAGGCTCCTCTGCATGTAAGGTTCAGTATTATGTTACTGACCTAGGTTACCAAAAATATAAGACACAAAAGGGAAAGATGAAAAGAAAGCTAGATAGTGATAAAATACAAATGATAAATATTTAGTTAATGTTCTGGGCAATATGTTGTGGATCATCTCTGAGAGGCTTTTACTGTAGGATGCTAGAGTTGCTGTATCATGTGGAATGAGTCATGTAATATGTCTCTGCATTGGAAAAATGTTTTGCAAATTGATCTCTGAACAGATGAGGGCCTACAATTTAATTAATAAGGTCTGTGAAGATGGATTCCATCCCAAAATGACACATGTTGTTGTGATAACTGTGATCTCCTGCTTGAATATCCCAGAGCAGTAGGAGTCAGAATGTGTCAGAACATGTTGAAGCAGACAAAAAAAACTCCTATAGACTGAGCTGGCTTCCTGAAGAGTTGAAGAACAAACATGGATGCAGGATGCTTTGCAGAAACTTACTGCTTCCCTAAGCCTACAGACTCCAGCTTCTGATGTCATTTAAAGCAGCCAAGAGTCAATCTGATCTGCTAGAACAATAGCATATGTATCCCTCTGTTGGTTAGGTGTTGGCCAAAGCTGTCTATGCTCTAGGCAAAAATCCATTTATTGTTAACATGCAGTTCCCAACCCTCCCAGCTCAGCCCCACCTCTTCTTTTCCATGGAGAACAGCAGCTATGACACCTGTGTAGTTTCCCCTCATAACAGAGAAACCCTCACCTGTTTTTTTGTCTCTTTGTTCTTGCTTCATTTCTTTCAGTTAAGATCTATTGTCTTTGTCTGCTCTCCGTAGTGTCACTCACTGTGACCTTGCATCGTTGCAACTGGGGGAGCTTTGTATTCTGCTAGGAATGGAATTGCCTCAAGGTAACTGGCATTTCCTTCCAGGAGCTGGATTCAGACTTTGACTGTTGCTTGGTTATATGATACCATTCATGATGAGTGAAGTCAGTCGAGTTGCTGACTCTCTGTTGTATTTCATTCATATTTCAAAGAGGTTTAAGAACAATAGGTGTTATGTTATCTACTGCCAGACACACTGCCAAATTGTCTGAGTCCTCTAGAGCTTGTGCCTTTAAAAGAAAACATTTTTCTCAACTGATATCTCCTTCCAATATGCAGAGTAACAGCACTGAATGTAAAATTAGGGACTTTCTTCATTTACATACAGGTAAGAATTGTGCTATCATATTCATTGATAAGCAGATTGAATAATTTCTGGTATTTTCTTTTCCTAAACAAAAATGAACCATCTTTCCTTCAAGAAATTCCACTAACTTGGCCTTTCTGTGCAACACATACTTTTCATTTGCCTGTGATCCAGTTTAAAAGCACACAATGACTTTAAAATACTCAATAGATAAAGATTTATAGCATGATATTACATTCCTGAGAAAACTGGGACAAGAGAAAGTAAATATAGAAATAGAGAAAATGCTCCTATTTTGACAGCTGTGCTGTACATTTATATGGTGAGAAATCAGATGACAGAGAACTAATAGATTTGCCTACAGGGACCAGGAATATGCAGTCTCGAGAATTGCTCCAGGACAAAGATGGTTACAGTAAGGGTGTCGTTCTTCCTCTTCAAGTAGCAATGAATAGGTCAGAAGAAAGCAACCTCAAGTTGTACCAAGAAAGTTTAGACTGACTATTAGGAAATATTTCTTCATGAAATGGGTGTTCAGGCATTGGGACAGATTGCTCAGGGAAGTTTTTGAGCTGCCAACCCTGGAGGTATTTAAAAGATGTGTAGAGGAGGCATTTAGGTTCAGAGATCAGTGGTGGACCTGGCAGTGCTGGGTTCATGATCTTATAGATCTTTTCCAGCTAAACAATTCTATGATCCTGTGATAATAAGCTTTAGTTATAAAAATTCTTACACAATAGGAAACAAACTTACATGGCAAATTTCTACTATTAAACTGAAAAGAAAACCTTGCATTGAAGCTAGTAAATTGAAAAGTACTCTAGTAGAAAGTGATATAAAATATTACAGGAGTTGCTCTTAGGTTGGAGAATTTGCTACACTGGAGAATTCGTTACTACTTTTCTTGCTAGCAGGAAACAAGAATATAGTTAATTATTGCCTCTTCCATTCTCAGGTTTGTAGTTTTCTGCAGAAGTAGAAAATAAGGCAAATATTTCCTAGAATAACTTCTTTGGAGACCATATGGTCCATGGGGTCCCAGAGGAAAGTGTTCACACATTCTAGGCAATCACTGCATCATTTGAGCTGAGCTAACAAAATAACCCATATGAAAAACAGTCTCTTCTTTCCAAATGGAAGAGGAGCATAGACTAGAAGGATGCATGAGGAGCAGTGTTGCTAGTTCTGCTGTTGTCATCTGCACTTCACCATCTATCTTGCAAATTGTGGGTTATAACAATTGCTATCTGAGCAGTAATAGAGAAATGGAAGTGTGAAAGAACATGTAATGACTCGCAATTACTCCAAAGAATAGAATTACAGGCCTGAAGTTTGTGTGTTACTAGATAAAGAAAGAATGCAAAATATTGAGTATTTCCTGCAACAGGCCATTCTAAAAACAAACATTGCAAGGATAATAAATCCAAAGGCTTCCAGAGACAAACTTGTTAAAAAGTTTGTTTTAGCAAGGAACCACAGTCAAACCACTAAGAATAGAGAGATCCAAGTCTCTTCACATTGTAGTTAGTGGCTACACATCATGCTCCAGATTTGGGGTCAAGCTTTCACAGTAATGATTTAGGAGCCCACGTCCCATGAACATTCCCTGTGGCCGTCCTTGGGTTAGAAGCAACAAGCGACTGCTCTTCTTTCAGGGGTGTGAGGAAAGCTGAAGAATCCCCTCTTCAGCTGCTCCCAGTTATCCTGAACTGGTTTAGGCTGTGAGGCAGATGGCAGCTGAGTCTGAGTGCAGGAGTGGAGAGATCCTGGGGACAATCCTGGGGACCTGTTAGGGGTTTTCATCCCACAATTCCCAGAGCTTCTTAAAGGACAGTTGGAGAGGGACAAGCAAGCAACAGAAAATCCTAAGCATCTCAGAGAACTGATGGAAATAGCTTAGACAGAAATGTTAGACAAAATTTAATTCTCCGTGTGTGCTCTTTTATTTCCTTTCTGTTTTAAGAAGAGATTTGTGATTAGTCATATGATTAAAGAAGGCTGGAAAATTGACATCTGGATATTTATTTTATAGTAAGTTGTACTTGCATTAGTGTATGAGAGTAAGATACAATTTGGTATCTATTATCCCTCTGTGCTTGTGAGCAGGCATCCAGGGGCATCCCTCACAGGGATCTTCTTCTCCCTAATGTCCCTTACACCCAGGGTGGGTAAGGCAGCCTGGGGGCCCTGCACCTCTTCAGAGCTCTATAGCCACACCAGATGGCAATTAAGTTGCTAAAGGTAGCTGGGAAAGTGGGAGTTTTTCTGAGTACTCCTCCTCTTCCACTTAAAAAGGTTAGAAATAGTCTCATTTGTATAAAATGGCTTGAAGGGGACTGTATTTGGGAAGCAACTTTGACTAGACACAGCCGCTGTATTGTTTTAATCTGAAACAAGTTTTTGTAGTGAAACAGTGCCACCATTCACACCAACCATCATTCAGGCTTTAGGACTGAATATGATAATTTTAAGGAACTAATTAGTTAGTTCTGTGTTGGCTTGTAAATGATCATCAGATACTGTACAGCAGTTTCCTCTTTCTTTGTTCTAAGCATCATTCTTGCAGACATCTTGGGACTTCAACCACGATTTTCCATGTTGGGCAAAAGAATATTCACTTAATAGGGGGCAGTATTGCATTGAATTTTCATGTACCCATGGGCATATACAGCAAATAGATCTCAGAAGACTTTACTTCAATTAGTACTGCTGTGAATAAACATCTCAGCTTTTGTTTCACACAGTTACAGTTCTCCTTTCTGAGTGCCAAAGGGGATTGTACGGGGGTGTGCAAAGGTCAGGAAGAACAATGTTACCAAGCCTGTTTGTGAAAAAAAAGCATGTAAAAACACTTGGAGTACTTAAGAGCGATTTATGGAGCCATCTAGATAATGTTACAGGAGTTACTGTTATGCCAAGAGCATAATACTGTGTTAGTCCTGCTTATCTCATTTCATTTACTTGACAGACAGTTCTTGAACCAGACCAATTCATGCTTGTGTGAAATAAGCAGAGTTGCACAGTTGGTCTTATTTTAATGTTTTTACCACCTGGAGACAGCAATGGGCTTCCAGTGCAAGGAACAAGGAAACTCCTTTCCTGACATCCTAATGAGCTCAGGCTCTCCTGTTCGACATCATGCTGCACACAGCATGTTTTTCAACAGATGTTGGAGAGCCTATTGATGAGTATCTGCTTTTTTCTTAAAGCTGAGAAGCTACTCTGCTGCCCAGAAGTGCAAATAGAGATGAGAACCCTGTGTAAGTAAGGATGTGCATAATACCCTTTATTCCCTTTCTTGAATGTGAGTTTATCTACTGGAGTCCTGTTCTCTGATAATATTGATGACGAATTTTAAAATTGAATTGAAAAAATTCCACCCAAAACTTACTGTGGGAGGCTGATGTAAAAAGCTGCCATTGTGTGTTATTAATGGTGCATCAGTAGGGGTGGAAGAACAGCAGAGGGACCAGCAGGGCAGTGAATGCTCTGGAAGGCCAATATAACCCATAATTCTGAAAAGGTAAAGAACACAACTGGATGAAACTAAGAGTGCCTCCCTCACAACATTGTACATGTGCTCTTCATCCTTGAGACAATGGCAGGGGCAGCTGTTGGAAGTAAACCAATGTGCTTGCTTTCAAATTTACCTTGTCTCAAAGTAAATACGAGTTCAGAGATTGTGAAATGGAATAATAATACAAATTGTATACAAAACTGAAAACTGTGATTAAGGATCTATGATAACACCACAGAGATTTCCCATTTTGTCTACAGGTAAAAGTGTTAAAAGTTTTCCTTTTGATTTTGGGACTTCATCCATAAGATATTTGAAACATCTTATTCACACAGAATATCAGAAAAAGAAATATCATATTAGACTCATATGTTGCATTAAATCATAGAAATGAAGATAATATGTTGCTAAGCATGTAGAACTTCGATAATTCTTTTTATATAAATTACAGTGAAACTATCAAATCCCCCACACAACTGAAAATCAAGCATTAAAATAGAACAATCCTAGCTAAAATAGTGAACTATTGAGTTAATAATCCTGTAAGCTTTAATCCTCTGGCCTTCTGTTTCTACCAATTGCTGTCAGGCTGTGTTTCTCACTCTTCATGGATAATACAAGGATTTTCTTGACAAGTAAAAACCCACCACTATGGTCACATGACACAAGACACTGATTAAGAAGAAATTCACATCATCAGCATAAGTTTGCCAAAACCCATTGATCACCCAACTGTGCACCAGGAAGACTTATGCCAGATCTTGTATTATCTTCCTGTGCTGGTCTAACTTTGTGCTGGTTCAGCTATTTTAAGTCCTCTTAAAGTTAGAACAAAACAGGCAGAAAAAGGCTTAAAACTGGCTCTGTAGTGTGCTCTAGTTAATCTGACAGAGATGAGGATGGAGCTTGGGCTTCACAGGTGATCTGATGGGGTGCATATCTCTGAGCATTGTTGGCCACAGAATGAAGAAAATTTGAAGTTGTGATGGAGAAGAAAACTTTCATGGGCCAAACCAAATCCTTGGGCTGAAGCTCCTATCAAACATGCAAAGTGCCTTGGCCAGACTCCAAAAGTTATTGCATGAACCTGTTCCTCACAGGGATGAGAGAAACAGACAGCTAACACCTAGTGCTGGCACTGGAGAATAAGAGGATGCACCAGAGATAGCAGAACGAGATTCCTAGGATGATCAAGTTAGCCCTGATCATTTCCTGTATAGCTGCAGCTCTTCTGGAAGAGTCAATTCAACTTGAAATACTTTTATCATAGATATTCTTCTTTAGAGAAGGGGTGGCCCCCATGAACTCTTGGTAATTTTATTTATTACTTTATTTAAGGTCCCTCCAAAGGGACTACCTACAGGGATCGGGCAGTCTCTGTTGGAAGGACATCTGAATGGGTTCTGTAAGAATAAGAGAAAACTCTGTTAGCAACTTAATAACAATTTTTTTTTTCAAGGAAGGAGTAAAGGCATGAAAATACTTTTAATCTGGTCTCAGGAGTGTCTTCTATGGCCTTTGGTAGGGAGATAAAAGAGTCTGTGTGATGTTTACACAGCCTCCCGCAGAGTAATTGCCATAGCAGCTCATATAAAAGCAACAGTAGAAAGGTGTAAAAGTCATTTGCTGGGAAGAAATAGGAAGCAATCAGCAACACTTTAAACAAATTATTGCCATGAAATCACTCTCTCAGCTTGAGATAAGCACTCGGGGTCTGTTAAAGCTATAACAGCCCTGTGGCTTCTTCTCCTGAGACATTTTGCTGTTAAGTTTTTTCATCAAATGAGGGGATGCAGTGGAGTCATGCTTTAAGCCAGTGTTGAATGTACTTTTCCCCAGGCAACAGCTGTTAACCCCACCATTTGTGAATGTGTGTGTGAGTGTCCATGTGTGTGCAATGACTTTCCAAATGTGCAGTTTAGTGTGATGTCCTTTTCCAGCAAAGCAAAAATCTGTGTGGGTTAAGCTGTTGAAAAGTAGCTGTTTGCAGAGGAGCCTCTGCAGATGTCTGTGGTAGGCAGCAGGGCTCTGAGCTGCCCCGAGAGGGAAGCACTTGGCACAGGTGAGCTGGGAAAGGAATATCCTTTCTGTAGAAACATAAAGGAAGGGAGGATTTTTGAGGCTGCCTATGAACCTGGGCCAGCTCTGTGGCCACCCTGGCTCCCAGGGAGGGAGATGTTCTTTCCTGGTGCTCTGCCTTCAGAGAGAGAAAGTGTGGCTCTTGTGAATCTCCTTCCCTGCCCTTGGCGAGAGGCCACATCCGCGCTGAGCGTTTGGCTGCTTGTTCCAGCTCCTGGTTACCACATCCAAAGGGTACTTGAACTGTGAATCCAGTTTGTTGTTACGGGAAATTCAGAAGTGTTTGCTTTTAGATTCTGCTGTATTTCTGTGTGTGCATGTCTTTTTGCTATTGTTTCTACTTATTCTCTTCTTTTTAAAACTTCTTTTACTGCTTTTTTTGGAAACAGATGGGTGTGGGTGGAGACAATGAATATAAGACCACTCACTTTTGCCTTTTACTGAAAATTCAAATGTCTGCCCATTCCCACTGATGTCACTGGTAGGATTAGGAGTGCAGGTGGGGACTAAACAGATGAGCTCTTGAGAAGGAAATTCTCATTTTGTAAATCTTCTTTCTGAAAGAAACTTGGCTGCCTAGAGCTGCAGGGCTCCAGGGTTATGATTCAAAGGAAAAAACAGGAATAGCAGTGAACTGTGGTATTACACTGTGAATATGTACAGACACGCGTTAACATGAAAGTAATCATGAATTACTGGTGCAGTGGTTCTTGAATATGGGGAAGGGGCAGTGAGGGATGGGAGGTTACAGGGCTACCTTTAGTGTGAGAAAATGGTTCTTGGCATTTGCTGGCCATGGCCAAGCAATGCAGGCAGGCTCAGAGGCAGCCGTGGGCACAGCTCCCAGGAGCCTGCTGACAGCCAAATGTCAGAGGCAGTCATGGGCTGCTGCTTAAGCCTTTTCCCTTGTCTTGCTGAATTCACCAGAGCAGGCATAGCCAGAGCAAAACTGGCATGCAGGAGTCAGTTTGAAAAAGAGAGATCTCTGTCATGAAGGGGAGAAACAATCACAGTATTCCCAGTAGGAGCTCTGATGGACAGAAGTGTTGCAGATAAGTCTTAAATGAATGAGAAAAAAATGGTAATGGAAAGGAAAAGAGCCAATCAATCTGCAGCTGCCTGGTTTTAGGTATCAATTTTTTAATTAAGGTGCTCCGCTGTGGTTGCAGGGATAGCCCCTTCAAAACACTTCTGTTGGAAGAGATTTGTAGGTGTTTCAGAGCCAGGGTTCATAGACTTTGGTATAAACAAGCTGTGGTGGACTCTAGTTATTATTCTGTGCCTTTCTGACCAGCTCAGCACCATCTGCATTGCAGCACTCATAAACTTTCCAGAAGGTAAATTGACTCAGAGGGGAATTGTGAGAGAAGGATGCTGCTGGTCTTTGTTGCTGCTTTGCCACCAGCCTGGGAGCTTTCTCAGACATACTGGAAGGTGCTGCTACATGTTGTGTTACTGTAATGCTCATTTTCCTTTTCTTAACCACTTAAAAGTTATTGAATATCTTACTTGCATCTAAGTTTGTAACATATCAGGCTCATTTTTAGTTTTGAAACATTACTGAAGTTGGATTCATTTGACATTTTATTATCAGTCATTGGTTGTGTTCTACATTTTCTTTCAAGCTGCTGTATATTCCTGGATAAGGATTTGACTTCTGTTAATACTAAGTGAAGATGAGTCCAGATCACAAAAACTGGATCCATCTATCTCTGGATTCAAACTTCTCCAAAAGTCAGGAACAGTGCAAGATAGAGTTTGTTCAGGCTCATGTCTGAATGGAAAATATTCAAATCTGTCTCAAGGTTTGTTTACATGGTTTTTGATTTCAATATTACATGAAACAACTGCTGTTTAATTAGTGAGACATTGTAGAAATTCTTCTTACGGGTGTAATTTCCTTTGATCTCTTGCCTGAGGAAGAAGTTTAGTAATGGAATCACTGCTCCTTCCCATTACAAGCACATAATTGTAGTTGCTTTGTCCTGGTTGTGGACTAGATTATTTAATTATTTTATTATTAAGCTTTTAAAATATTGCTTCTTCCTCTCACATAATTTTTTCTGTCAGGAGCTAGCCATACATCTCCTGCTTCTTTACTAGTCCACGATGGTTTCATGCTGCCACTGCTTTTTTTATTAGGATCTTTTGACTAGGAAAGTGATTAGTAAACATCTTTTGTAGGCTTTATGGATAACCTCATGGGTTGCTTCAGACCTTTATTTTACAGTTTTTTTACATCTGTGTGGAGAACAAGCAACATCCAACCATTCTTACCTATGCAATCAACAAACTTAGAAGAGTAGCACATGTGCAGTTATTTACTTGTTATGATGGCACTGTCACTTTTGGGCTTTCTGGGGCACCTATCCTGTTGACCTCTTTGGTATGAGGTGGCCCTAACCCTGTGCATGATGCTCTGTAATTGTGTTTACTCTGGCAGGAAGCAGTCTGCCTGGACATGCTGTCAAGCAGAGTGCAGGAGGTGAGTCTGGCCTCTTTCCTTCAGGAGAAACAGCTGGGCTGGAGCCAGGCAGGGAGGAGAGGTCAGCAGGTCACCCTGGGGTCAGGGATGCAAAAATCTGAATTTAAGTCCTGGTTTCCTCAGACACAGCAAATCTTCCCTCCCACTTTTTCATCTTTCATCTCTTCCCGCTCCTCCCCAGCCTTGGCATCTGTGGGGCCACACAGCTCATCTTTCAGCAGCCATCAGAGGAGCTGCTGACACCCTCACTCTGCATGTCTTTTGCAAGCCCAGCAGTTAAAATACTCTCCATAGGTAGAACAGACTACAGCATAAAGTGAGGGTTGAACCAGCAGCTGGAAGGGAAGAGCAGGCTCTTACCCTTTAGCAAAGTGTAGCTAGTTACATAAAAAGGGAAAGGAAGGCTGCAAGAGACAGAGGGAGGCAAAAGAGTTCTTCCTGCCCCTGTCCACCATCTCTGCTGAAGGGATGTGCCTGGGAAAATTTCTCTTGCACCTGTTTATGGTACAAATTGTGGGGGATATGGGGTGGAACATATGTGTTCACTTGGGGTGATTTCCCCACTGACCTTCTGACCTAGTGTTTTCCCCCTGTAGATTATCATGCACTCTTTTCCATCACTTTCTGACAGCCTGGACTGGGACCTTCAGCTGCTCCCTCTAAATAAACACTTAGATACAGCAAAGCATGGCAAGCAAGCACCATTCAGTCAATGCCAGAGCTTTCTTTTTTCCTCCTCTTTACTTGCTTCCTCCTGTGCCCACTGTCTCTGAAGTTTAGCATCCCCTCTTGCTTTTAGGAAGAGCAACAGATTGAAGAGAGCTGGTGAAACAGAAGAGAGCTCCTTGCATGGTGTTGTCTCAGCACACTCTGTGGCTCACATTGACACCTGTAAAATGGAACTGAAACTTCCTTGCTAAACAGAGTGACTGTGGAAATGAGACTATGTCAAGTAACCAAAAAGATAACTGGTTATCATGTCTGAGGAAGAAACCAGGGCTGAGCTAGTCTTCTTGGCAAAGGCAAGATGGAAGCCTTGATTTCATAAAGCAGGATGACGCCGTGTAGCTAAATGAGCCGGCAGCTGTGAGACAGAGGGTAAACCCCACCTGGTGTGCATTTATGAGCAGAGCTTTTGCAGCACCCTGCTGTCACATGTTGCTGTGTCCTTCTTAGCTTCTTGCTCAGCTCAGACTTCAGCCAGGCCCTCCTGACATCTGGACAGGGACCTCACTCTGCTCATCACACAAAGAGCTAAGCAAGTTGTCCAACTCATCTTTTGAAGCAATATAACATTTTCTGCAGGTCCTGTGTTCTCATTCTGCATGTAGATAGATTTTAAAAGCCCATGCAGGCTTTGGTATGGTTATTATTATGGTCTGGACCTCTTGGTTGGCAGACGCTCTATGAGCATGTGGCAGGAGTTTGCAAATGAAGTATCTGGTCTGCAACACTATATTGTAAAGCTTCCTGCTTACTTGTGGAATAGAAAACAAACAAAAGGCAGCACCCTTCATTGTGTCCCAGGTGTATTTTGGCCTTCAAACCCCTGTGAGGCTGTCAGCAAAGAGATGGCTCAGACAGGGGTTGAAGACCTGGTGAAGGGCAGAATGGGGATGAAATGAGGGTGTGCTGAAGACAGCTGTCCTCCTCTGCCAGTGCCTGCAATACAAATGTGCCCAGAGTTATCTGAGGGCAAGTGCTTGTGATGAAGGGAAATAGGAGAGTAAAAGGAGGTGTGAAAGTTAGTACATGGATAGCCTTTAAAATTGCACAACTTGAAGAAGGAGATAAAAAAGATGTATTTCTCAAATGTCTGAGGTATAACATTGGGGAAGATAGGAGCCAAGGGGAAAGGATTTCTTTTTCTCCTTGTCCCTTTGTTGTCCTTTTCCTTCCTACAGTCTCTTGCTTGATACAGTGAGTCACAATATGTGTCAGAGGGATGGGAAACTTTGAGCTATACATTCTCTCTGCCACACTTCCGACCCAAATTCCTGCTGAACTCCACAGAGCACTCCTGCAGCTGCTTTCAAAGCAGTGCTCACCACCTGGCTGCCTCCAGACATGCATTTTTTGGGACACCCACACCAATAATTTACATTGTGGTAAAACCTCACAGTTCCTCTTGAGCTATAAAAGTGAGGTAAAAGGGAGAGCCCATACTTTAATCTTTCCCAGACTATGGATCTTTTTCTATTCACTATAATCACCATGGGACATTACTGAGGCAAATGCAGGCCTGATAAAGACTAGCATTTAAAATGGCTATTCAGCCACATCAAGAAAAGACAACAGGATGCTGAGACTGTCACAGCAGAGCTGCTGCCACTGCTCAGCTGGTGTCCCCTGCAAGGTCTTTCTGGCCCTGGACTGTTCTTCAAATTGCTCTTCAACTTCAGGGGCAGCCAGGTGCCTCATCAGGCATAGCAGACTTGTATTGTATCAGACCTATTTTGAACATGGGGAACCAGACCAGATAGGTGTCAACAGTACTGAAAATCCAGTTTAGAACAAATCCTCCCTTGCACTCACATCCTCAGTCAGGATTTCAACAAATAATAATAATAATAAGCTGGGGAATAGTTAGTAGTCACCATGTCACATCCAGAAGTGGAACAAGCCCAGGCTATATGTGATAGGTATTGAGGCTGGAGAGTAGTGTGCCATCTGGTTAAGAAAGAGATTGCCAGGCTTTCCTTTAGACTAGGAAAATTTGCACTTTCTCTTGTACAACAATTTGTTTTATCAACACATACAATTATGCATATTTACAAAAAATGCATATTTACAAAAAATGCATATTTATAAATAATGTGTAACTAAAAATGCATAGTGATAATATATTAAATCCTGGAATCCTTTCCTCAAGGCCTTGACATTTGATAAAAATGTTCTGGGAAAAATGGAGGATAATTTAGTTATTTCATAGGTCATGACAAATATGGAGAATGTGAAATTTATGAATCAATAAATTTTCTTAGAAGCACACATACAAACATTTTCTGGAAGTTGAGAGAGCATTCCAATTTTAAGTCTCTTAATTCTATTATGTACATTAGGCTTCAAAACTTTAAGTCATTCAAGCATGCAAGGAAAAAGCAACACCTGAAATAACCCAGATCTGTCAAAAATGGCCTTTACCATTGTCCTGCTCTTTATTAAAGACAAGCCTTTTTTATATAATCAGCACCTTGTGAAGGTATAAATGCAATATTTGATATCTGACTGGTTTTAAGCATCTACAACAATTTCTGTCTTGGCTTTTGCTCTTTGTTGAAAAAGCATCTCCCCTTCTTGTGGCTGCATCTCAGCCCAGATTTTCCCTTTCCACTTTCAGGTTGTGTAATAAGTCACAGCAAGGGCATCTAATCATGTCTAGCATGTGACAACATTTGGTTCAGATTCCCTTATCAGCATCACCTTTCCTTCTGTCCCTGCCCCATCCTTAAAGAAGACCAGGCAGTGAGCCTTGGAGATCAGTCACACGTCAACCGCTTCTTCAAACACTTCATGTGGGAAACCATTCAGGGGCAGGGCTGCTGAGCTGCAGACCTGGAAAATAACTGTCATCAAGACCTTTGCATCTGTCCAAGGAATTTCAGCTCTGTGACACAGCTTTGCCTCTATTTTGTCGTTTGAACTTTTTTTTAACTTCAGAAAGCTCTTGGATTCTCTACGACTTAAAACTACCACTGTGGGGTATTACTATGGGAAGAACTCTACTTCACACACAGACAGTGGCCAAGAGTTACTTATACACCTTTAAGATGAAAAAGGTCTTTGTGACATATTTTGCTCTGACTCAGATGAAACCATATACTTTGTTTCCACTATTCCTGTTGATCTGTGGAAAACCCTGTGCTCCTGCAGCCCTTTAAAGTCAATTGCAGCTGGCTCTGAGCTGGAGGGGCTGCATGAGGGGCAGGGCATCCTCCCCTGCCTTGCTGCCCCATGGCCCCAGGCAGCCTCTGTAGAGGGCATGGGCTGCCCTGTGCTCCTGGCTGCCTTCCATGGTGAGCCAAAGGAGGTCCCAGCCCTTTGCCCAAGGACCAACCTCAGCCAGCAGAGCTGGGTCAGGCAGGCAGGGAGGTCCCAGCCATACAAGGTGAGGAAGGGTGGCTCTGATCCTGAATACATCAGCTTAGCCTGAGCTTGACTCTAAATATGTGGTGGAGACCGACTGAGTGTGGTGGGACTGAAGATTGACTTGTGTTGGTGGGTTCTGCTAGGTACCAAAATTTGGGTATGTTATTGTAGATTTTGTTGAACCAGGACCTGATTGTGCTGAAATGTGTCTCACTGCAGAAATATGAAATGCTGCTGCATATCCCATATATGTGCATTATAAAGTATAAAACCTGTTGCAAACCTGACTTCTATTTCATCTTGTTATGTCTTAAAAGATGCCACCTGCTTCCTACATGAGTGTTTTTACATGCAATGGCATTGGAATATAATGGCATTTAAAGCCTTACAGCCAGTTTGGAAATTTGTGCACAAATGTTTTTAGTTCTTCAACTGTGGAGTGGCTTCTGTGAGTCCTACTTAAATCTCAGTTCAAAAGCCCCTTTTGAAAGCTGTGTGCATATATTCCAAAACTTTGAAGAAAAATGTAAATTATACATTTTGAATACATTTAAACACATCAGTATTGGCCTGCTGCTATCACTGTACATGGAAGGCAGAAAACATTTTGTTCTCTTACATAATCTGCATTTAAATTCTGTTGAATCTTTTCATCAAACAATCTTTTATTTTTGCTTTGGTTGAATACAAAATCACATCCAAATATTGAAAGTGATGTGCTCTGAAAGCAAATGATATCTTGCCATTTCTTCCCTTGCTGATAATAGCAACCTTAAGAAGACTTGTTAACTTTTATTAGGCTATGTCCTTTTCTTTGCAGAATACAAGGCAGAATGTCTAGTAAGTCTTAATAAAAACATAAAACCTTAATCAAGTTTCATCTTTGACCTTAATATCCTCTTCACTGTATGAACCTGTGTACACTAATTAATGAGTTATGCTTTGAATTCACATAACTCCTTTTTCCTGAAGATCACACAGAACTTAAAATAATTATCCACCAGAAAGAACTGCAACTATTTACACATCTCTTAGCTTAATTTATGTATTATTTCCCTGACACTGTAAGTGTTGTGATATTTTTGCCTCCATGTAGACCAAAACAGTAGTCAAGCTTAACTGGAGAGGGTCAACACCATCAGCCTTCCTGTGAAGCACTCTGGCAAGAGGAGATTGGTTCTGAATGTGATTACACCTCTTTGAGCAGACAATGCACACAGGAAGGATATTATAAAAAATAGTATTTTCCTTCCTTCCTTCCTGCCTTCCTTCCTTTTTTCCTGCCTTCCTTCCTTCCTTCCTTCTCCTGAAAGATTTCAGTTATGTGTCACTGCCAGATATCCAACCCTGTCATACCTTTAATCCAAAAAGTTCATATTTTCATCTGTTTGCTACTCATAAATTATTCCTTTATAGCCTGCATGGGGAGATATGGTTTTCTGGGAAGGTCATTCTAGGCTGCTGGAGTTACAGTCAGACCATGATGAGGAAATGCAGAGGATGGATCAGATCCAGAGGAAAGCCCCTGCATTCTGGATTGAATACAAGGGAAGAGGACTAGAAGATGAGCCTTTTAGTGGAAGAAAAAGTCAGCTGCTTATAGTTTGCTCAGCCTGTCAGTCACCAGCTGTGGCTGCGGGGTTATCAGTATGTGCTTCTGCTGAAGATGAGGAGATAGTAGCTTGTTTCCAAGACACCTTTAATTGGCTTTAGTCTGGCAGCACAGAGCACTGATAAGTTATCAACCTTTTCTAATCAGACACTAGTTCTGTTCTCCAACACACCAGCTAGACCCATTTGGGTAATGGTCATATGCCTATATGTGGAAGCAGCTGCTGCAACAAGAAGTTATGTTTAAAAGTATGTCAGTGAGCAACTAAAAAACTGTCCTCCACCAAATAAAAATATTTCACATCAGAGGAAAGAAAACACATTCCCAAAGGGGATGTGCTTTGTTTGTGTACACTGCAATGTGGCAGCCTTTCTAATTATCACCTAGTCTAAGAGGATGTTTTGTGTTTTGTGCGTATGGCTGCATGTTACTCATTCCTGGCTGAATTCTCACCCCTGTAATTTCAGCACTCATCTGTAGTGCTGGAATGTGTGCCCAAAGAAGAAAGCCCGTGAGAAACAGATTCATGAGAAAAAAGAAAGCAAATCCCCTCCTCCTTGAAATCTATAACAACACCCCCTCTTGTATGGATATGAGACACTTCAAAAAGATGGGTGTAGTAGAAAATTAAAAGCATGCTTTGGCTTCATGTTTCGGAAGCGCTAGTTCAAGTAGCAGCAGGTATCTTGCTTTTTCTGCTCTCAGTTTCCCCACATCAGATTTATAATCTGTTCCCAAACATGCATTAGGAGTGCATGCCAAGCAGATACTTTTACTTTCAACACAGATGCATCCCATCTCCTTTGTACAAGACTGTGACCACAGACAGAAGTCTCTTGCAGGGACTCTATTATTAGTAGTATTCTCATTAGTTTCCTTTTTTTTCCTCCATTTTTTATCTCTTTCAGTTGCAACACTGACACAATAGTGAATATATTTCATCATCCAAGGAACATATTTGTTGTAGGTATCTCCTATAGAAATCTGGAGCATAAATTATGCAAAAGCTTTCTGCTTCTTCATTTCACTGCAGACATATGACAGGGTCTTCTCTGTTTGCATAGTTCTGAATTCAGGTGTTAACAGGCAACTTCATGAAAGAAAATCTGCCTCATACACACTGTGTTTTAAAATGAAGGTGTCATGTTTAAAAGCACAGAGTTATTGAAATCTGAGAGAATCTATTTCTGTATATCTTTAGTGTGAACTGCACATACTTGCTCTCTATGATACATTGCAAATCCCCAGTTCACCCATCACTCAGAAGCCATCTCAGTTTGAAATTCAGTGGTTAGCGCATGCTGCAAATCCTGGTCCACTTGTAGACCTGATTTCCCTCAGCACAGGAACCACAATACACAGGGAGGTGGGGAGCAGGTCTATATTAGGAATCCCCAAGTACCCACCTATTCTCTTTTGCCTGCCTGAATTGAGAAAAGGGGATGTTGCACAAACACATATGGTAGCCCCAGCGTCCAAGCACCTTGGTCATTCAGGAAACTTGTGTGACTTGAATTTTCAGATGGATGGATTTGTCCCAGCCTCACACAAAACCCTCTTCTTCTTTGGGAGAGTGGATGAGTGGATGAAGAATTGCACTACCTATGCTTCTGACACATTCCTGTGTTAGCAACTTGCTTTTCTTCCCGTCTATTTAGGAGATGACATTAGAACTGCAGGTTCAACCCATCCCCTGTCTGTCTGGAGTGGCTCATTCCTGAGCATTTGCTCCTCTTTTCCCAAGGCTTGTTTGCAACGTGTCAGTGATGGTGACAAAAGTCAGCTGAACCGAAGGCAATAACAGCCAAGTACTGTCTTCACGCTGTCCCTCTGAAGTGCCTCCTAGAAAGTCTGGGAAAAGGATGTGAATAGTTTATTAAGGACAGTATGTTAAGGACATAACTACCTTTTTGATAGCCTCTCTGGAGGCTTGTGACAAGGTTGCTCATTCCTTCCATGACAACAAATCGTCTGGGTGTCCCTTGTCTGAGGAATGGAACATGGCTAAATTAAACACAAGGCATAGCTTAGTCTTCTGACAGCAAGACTTCAGCTGCAGCCTGTGAGGGTTGAGCTCTGTCCATGCTGGAGGACGGAGCTGCTCAGTGCCCCAGGACGCTCAGACTCCTATCAGATGGGCTCCTTTAAATCTGAAGCTTTACTTTCAATTGACTCTTGAGAAACAACAGGCCCTGCAGAAAAAAAAAAACCAACCCAACAAAAAACCTAAAAAAAAAAAAACAAAAAAAAAAAAAAAAAAAAAAAAAAAAAAAAAAAAAAAAGAAAAAAAAAAAAAAAAGCTTTCAATTCAAAGCACGTAGTTGTGAAAAAGCCATGCTTGAATCAGGGTGAGAGAAAGCAGCTCAAGGCATATATTCTACCCCAGCCTGTATTTAATTATGTGTTTTGAATTGAAAACAAACATATTTAAAATGGCTACTGAGACGCACTTCTCGAATGAATCCAAGATGGTGGCAGATGTTACGGCTTCTGTGATAAATGATTTCAAAGGCGCAGGGGCCAATCACCCCTTTAAAGTGACAGCACTCGGGTCTCTACAGCTGCTTCCCAGCTCTCCAGCAGTTTCTTCACTTGACGGTTTTTGGGATGCTTTTCCACCCTGTTTCACAACATTGCCACATCATTCAAGTGGGATGAAACCGAGCCGTTTCTGTGACATTCGTGCAGAAGGACGGCCACTGTGATCCTAAAGAATGTGGCACCCACAAGCAGACACATGGCTTTGATATTTTTTATTTTATTCAGAGCCCTCTAATTTAGAAAGCCATGTGTCACCAGGCAAAACCGAATGCTTGCTTGCAGTGATCACAGCCTCCTGCCTCTCTCCCCTGCAGCAGTTAATGACTCAAGAAGTTGCTAGAGAAGCTTCTCAGGAAAGTCCTCCATTTTTAAGAAATGCTGTTCCCTGGCTGCCAGTTAGCCAAGAGGCTGGAAGACACACTGGCCCAGCACAAGCCTTAAGAAATAGTGTGCTCCATAAAAAAGCCCAGAAGGCCATAACCAAAAGTAAACTGTCACCTTTCCTTTAGAATAATGGAATAATGGGTAGTGGGGCAGTGGGAAGAATCAATATGTTCAAGTACAACAAAAGAGTTCTGAAAAATGAATGTATCCTAAACACCAAGCTGGGACTGCCACATATAGAATATATGGAAAATTACTAATATACCAGTATGCGAGAGGAAGAAGAGGAAATAATTTTGGACCAAAATATAGTGTATTGGACAACCAAAAAAAATTAGCCATCTAGCTCATATTTTCTCTTAGGATGGAAGACAAGTCTCTTCTCAAACAACTTGTAATTTTACACCATGTCCCTTCCCTTCTCTTCTGCAACTTGCCAGAGTTTTGGGAGGAGGCTTTTATTCCTGATTTCCCTAGGCCAAGCAGTCTTGCTGGAATATTCCTAGGGATGGAATATTCCAAGGGAAGGAATATTCCATTACCTGTATAAATTACTTTGAAAAGATCAAACTTGAGAAAGAGAGCAGGAAGACAAAATTACTTACATTCAACGAAATAAGTAATTATTTAGTCACTAAATTTTCTTTTGGTGATCCTTTTACACTGATAACACCTAGAGCCTCTGTGGCTGGTAAGAGCCATGAAGCATGCTGAGCCTCACCCAGTTAGTTCTGCTTGACCTCCCACTTGACTCTGTTACACCTCGCCTGTGATGGAGACCATGACCTGCTCTCAGGTTTCCCACTTGTGAGCGTTGAAGTGTTAGTCCCATAATCCACTTTGTAAGTGGGCTGTAAGATGGGTGCATGAGGCACAGGCAAATTCCTCCTGCGAGAGATAAGTCTCCAGCAGTCGCAGGCATGTGGATCAAATGGTGCAGGCAGGGGTCAAGGATCCAGATAAGCAGAAGGTGAGGTCCAGGAGCATCCAGCTCTCTTGTCATGAGGAGAGCCTTGTAGCCCACTTTTCTTGTTATTTCAACTTGTAGCAGCACAGAAATGTCTTCAAATATCAGCTCAGTCTTGGAGTTTGTCACAGTCAGTTCCCATGATAGCAATACTCTGATTGGTACACAGGTGCTTTTTTTGTATCAAACTCTTCATTCTTTGGATACAGAACCCACCTGGCTGAAATTTATGGACTAAGCAGCAGTGGTTCTTAGGAAATCTAGGAGAGATTGGTCCCCGCATAGCCATCAACCAGGACGAAATTTAACTTCATCAATATTGTATGTTATTCAGAAACACTTATTTACTGTTAAAAAAAAAAAAGAGAGAGTGATATGGAGCTCTTGTACACCTTGCTATTCTCTGCCATTCTGCCAGCAAAAACCTTTTGGAGGATGAAACACACATTACGTATATGTAATGGCTCTTGGCTTATGCTGGGGTCCTGAATGATGTTTCAGAAAACAATAATAATTTAAAAAAATCTTAAAAATTTGTTAGGCAGAAAACACACCCAAAAATCACTTCTCTGCAGGCAGACTTTGCAGTGTTCTGACACCTCATGCCTCCTGCAGTGTATATGTGTGTGTGTGTGTGTTCTTGTGCCTGTACTTGCTGCTTGTGCATACATGTTCAGCCATGCACACAATGGTCACCTGTCTTCCAGAATATCTTGGTGTTACTGCTCGATTGTGCTGTATAATAAACACACACTCTTTCCTGTTGGTTTCTTGACCTGGGCTAGCTGTGGAGACGGCAGTCATAAGGCAGCAATTCCATTAATATCTGTGTCATTTCTTTCCTTCTGTGACTTTTAGTTCCCTGAATTGTATTTCACAGTTGTTTGGCACTAGATCCAAGAAAAAGATGACACAATTACCAACTGTGTACTTGGCCCCCAGAACGTAAGCTGAAGGTCAGAGTTACATCCCTCTATCGCTTTAGCAAAGTGTCCTGAGTACCCTGACTGTAAAGCCATCTATGGTCAGCT
Organism: Peucedramus taeniatus; assembly: GCA_013400575.1. Lineage (NCBI taxonomy): Eukaryota > Metazoa > Chordata > Aves > Passeriformes > Fringillidae > Peucedramus > Peucedramus taeniatus. Next base: position 168,860 of record WBNO01026706.1, on the reverse strand, counting down.
AATAGAAAACAAAAAATGTGGAATTGCATTGGAAATCCTGTCCAGTTCCAGCTGTCAGAGACAAGGTTAAGGTTGCAAAGTTGTCTTTCTCCAGAGAGGAGAGACAATCTGTCCCTGTGTGGGACATTTCCTCTGACCAAAATGAGATGGACACATTGTGGCTACTGCTACATTACATCTGACAGTCCTATTGCTTAAATGATCCTCTTACTCAGACTGCTCAGAGCAAAGAAACCAGGGGACTCATTCCACAGTGGGAATGGATTCAAGGCATTTGACACTGGACATGCCATCCTGGCAGTCTGTTGTGTTTGTGCCCAGGGGATATTTTGCACTGTCCTGGTGATACTGTGACTGTGTAGAGGAGTAAACTATGCAAGGAAGGACAGAGACCCGCTTCTTGCCTTACAGAGACTTTGGATGAAAAAACAGAAAGCCAGAAAAAGGCTAACAGCAGAAATCAAAACCCACACCATCTTAAGTGTGGCAGCAGCATGGGACAGTCCCTGCATAGGATAGGGGCCAACACCAAACACCAGGCAGAGCTGCCTTCTTTCCTGCCCATTCCCACTTGCAGGGTTGCAGTCAGCACTTATGGACTGCGATGGAGGAGAAAGGAAAGCCCCTCCCACAGATGGCACAGTGTAAAATGATGGCGGGAGAGGAAACACCAGAGACAGAAGAAATAGGTAAGGACAATTTGTGCAACTTGCACAAATTGGCAGATAGGAAAGCACAACTGGGAAAACAAATAAGCTGTTAGGAAAAATAACAAATTAATAGAGAGAAAACACCCAGGAAAGAGACAGCCTGATCTAGGATTTGTAAGTAGGGAGTTTCCCTCTGCAGTATTATTTCAGGGAAAGGTTAATCAGGAAAACACTGAGAGGCTTTCCTAAAGCCATTGGCTGCATCTATATCAGTAAACTAAACAGTCCATTGTCTGGCTCCAAAGTTGGAGATACAGCCTGTCCACATCTGTAGCTATTGAACTCTGTTAACCTCCAAAGCAGGGTGTCCATGGACAGGCTGCCTGTTGGGAACAGGCCTCATGTGATCTGTGACCAGGAATGCCTTGGGAGAATTGCTAACTGGTGTGACTAAACTGTGCCAGGTACATTTCACAAAGTTAAAAGTGTTTACGATTGAGCATACATTCCCAGATCTCAGCTGTATTTTATCATCACAGATACAGTCGTGGGTGCCAGTGCATTTTGCACTCCCATTAGAAGCATCATCTAGAGGGTTTGATGGTGGGTTGTAAGGACAGAAGTTGAATTGGAAAAAGTATGATGCAAAAGTGCTGGGGACATGGGAAATGGCAAAAGCTCTCTCTGTGATCCAACATCCTCTATTGAAGAGTGGGCAAGGACCAGAACTTGGAGAGGAGGTTGGACAAGCATATAAGAGAATAGGTGACCAGCACGGTTCTGAGAGTGCACAAGTGTCTGTCACTTTCTGCTGTAATTCTGTTATTCTGAAATCAGGTTTTTAAAGAGTAGCTCATATCTCCTTTTCCTTAAAGAGATCCTAAAATGCAAAACATTTTTCAGTATTTATCAGCCCATTGTATTTTTATCATTATTCTGTCTGTTCACTCACTGGCTTGGTCATTTGGAGCATCCTATGATTCTTTTTGATCTGAGTGCAATTGACTCTTTTATCATCAGTGTGGTTACTGATTTCTTTCCACTTCTATGATACAGTAAGACAGCAAAGAAAGATGTCTCAAGAAGTTAAGTTAGTGGGCAATCTCATCTTTTTGGTATAATCACAGAATTAAAGAGTAGTTAGATTTGGAAGGAGATCATCCAGTCCAACACCCATGCTGAGGCAGGGTTATCTAGAGCAGGTTACACAGGAGCGAGTCCAAATGGGTTTTGAATTTCTCCAGAGAGGAAGACTCCATGACCTCCCTGGGCAGGCTGTTCCAGTGTTCTGCCACTCTCAACGCAAAGTTCTTCCTTATGTTGAGGTGGAACTTCTTGTGTGTTAGTTTATGGCCATCACTCCTTAACCTATTGCTGTGCACCACTAGAGACTGTCATCATCCTCCAGGCACCTACCTTTGAGATATTTATATGCATTGATAAGACCCCCTTTCAGTCTTCTCCAGACTACATAGGTCCATTTCCCTCAGTGTCTCCTTGTAGGAGAGAAGGCCCAGAACCCTCATCATCTTTATGGACCTCTGTTTTATGGCCCTCCATTGGATCCTCTCCAGTAGCTCCTTGTCTTTCTTGAACTGTTGAGACTAGAATTTAATCCAATACTCCAAATGTGGCCTCACTATGGCCCAGTAGAGGGGAAGGGTTGTATTTGTTCTGAGAGAAACTGCTTTAGATCATATCCAGTTGTATCAGATTTGCTGTTGAACTTGCAAGCACCATGGAAAAATAAACCACAAACTATACCTGCTAGCAGTGTATTTAAAATGGTCTTTTGAAGATGATAACTCTTCTTAACTTATGAGACTTCACCCTGCAAGCAAGATAGGAGCTCTTTTACCTCTAGGAATGTTTGTATTACTACTTGACAATGCCAGACCCAAGCTGCCAAAGGATTTCTGTCTTTGCTGCAGACACAAATCAGAAGGCACTTTAAAATCCAAATTCCATTTATCAGCCCCAGTGATACCTTTGGCAAGTATTCCTGATTTTCACAAGTGAAAATCAGAGTCAAGTCTACTGCGTTTTACAGGTCGAACCAATCATAAACTAATGGATGAATCAGAGATTATAGGACAGCCAAGATGAAAAGGAACATGCTTCATTCTTGTCCAGGTCCTCTTGGTGAACATCTGCTTTCCAGTCACCTCCTCTTACTGTGAGTGCAGCTCTCTCCACCCTACCGAAGAAAGATTACACGACTCTTGCTTACAGGGTTATTTTGGTTAAGCCAAACTTTATATAATGACTTGGACAACAGTCAAGGCATTGCAGGGCAGTGAGGAAATAGAGTTTTCCTTGCCTGCAGAGCTGGAATGCAGCCTCCAGAGCACTTGCAAGAAAGCATGGTAACATCACCAACTGCAATGCCACCTTAGTCCAGTCCAGTAAAAGATACAGTCTGACCACACTGACCTTTTCTTTTTTTCCAGTCTGGAAATGCTCAAGCTCCTTAATTGAAAGAAAATAATGAGACCTGAGGTCAGTTTTGTTATTTTGGGTAGAGCTCCTTCTTTCAATCGAGCTTCTGTGTAACACAGGAGAACAATTTCCAGACCCTTATCAGAGCACCAGCCAAGGAGTGTCTAGCCCACTATCTGCACCTTCCGAGAGAAACAATGAGAACCCGAAGGCAGACAGCGAGGCCAGCGCCAGTACACCCTCCCTGGAGAGTGGCAGCAGGGGTGGGAAGGAGGGGCAATCATCGCCCTGTTGGGAACATAATAGCCCCTGGGTAGGCCACTGCAAACAGGAAGGGTGTGGACAGGATCTGAGAGCAGCTGCTGCGCTGCTAACAGCATCTGTTCCCACCAGCTTTGATCCGGGGGCATGCGGCATTCTGTGCCGTGAGATAAACGCTCCTGGAGTGGGGTTTGTTTGCCTTACACGTATCTTCCTAATGAGGTGTGTGCCCAGGCAGCCACACACTCTGCATCCAGGAGCAACGAGACTGAGCCTTTCTGGGAGGATTGCTGCAGGTCCTTGCAACCTTTTCACAAGTCTGGGAAAGGTGACATCATGTGAAGACTGCTCGCTAGCCCCAGGTTTCTCACAGCCCAGCACAATCACAGCCCTTAGTGTTGCTCATGCCAAACCAGCCAAGCTGCTTCTCTTGCTCTTGTCCATGTGATTGAATCCCCCAGAGCAGGGCACCAAATTTAACCTAATTAGTTCTCATGAAGAAAATTGTTCTAGTTGGCTTCTTTGCATGGCTCAAGCACTTTGTCTGCCATAGCTGGAGCCCTTAGGTGTGGAAAAAAGCAGGGAATCCCAAATTACCAATTTACAGGGGCCAGAAACTCTGCCTTACTGGGAATAGATTTGGAGTTGTTTGCAAGCCCAATCCAACACCCACTGAAGCCAATGGGAAGCTGTTCAGAAACTTCAAGGTGTGTTTGTGAGTCCCTGGCAAATGAGGAGAGAAACTGAGTAAGTGTTACAATGCCAGAAGTCTTCAACATCTCTTACCTTCCCAGTAGTCCAAAGGCTTGCACCAAGGAGAAGGGAGAGCAGCTGAAGTTAGTTGCCTCATTTCCATTTTCAGAGGTGAAGCATATCATTGCAAATAGGGATGCTTGCATTTGTACAAGGCATTTTAGAAATGTGGGAGTTGTTCTCCAACAGGAGTGAACATGAGACAATGACAAACTACTTTCAGGTTCTGTGCTGGAAGAAACTGCAGTGAAAAAGTTAGTAGGTCAGTGTTTTCTGATGAATCATACTCGGGTCAGCTGAAAAGTTATCTGTAGCCAAAGGGCAATGGGTCCTGCCTGTCCTCTTTAGGAGCCCCCCTCAACCCCTGAATTCTCTGTAGAGAGCAACCTGATGCAGAAATCCATCTGGAATTGTCTTCCTGCAGTCAACAAGTAGCAGTGATACATGTGATGTGAAGATGCTATATATGGACGGGAGAGCAGGCTGTGAAAGTGCTGGAATTTGGGGGTGAACACAGGGAACATTCATATTCCTTCTATTGATATTCAAGGCAAGCATGTCATGGTATTACAAGATGATGTCCTGCTTAGTTGCACTCCTGGGACTAATCCTCCAACTCCTCTGTGTACAGTAGCATTTGCTGAAGGCTTGGTTGAATTCAGAAGAAAAACTTTCCAGATGTGAAAGATGATTCAGGTGGACTCAAAGGGCCTTGATTATGGTGCCTTTTGCAAATAATTTGTATCTCTGGGATTTTTAATGAGATTTTCATTAAGGAGAACAAACCAGCAAAATTCTAATTTGCAGCTGCCCAAACCCATTTGGCCAGAGAATTACATGGTAGAGGCCTCCTTGTAAGCTACAATAGACCAAGTCTTTCAGTTTCTACCTTTGATTAATTTCATGACACTTTTCCAGAGCTGAAAATGAACTACAACCTTAGTATAAGGTTCAATATAATTAGCACCCTGCCATTATTTTGTGGGGTGTGTACACCAATGACTAAATAGATCATGAGCTGTCAGTGTTCACAAGTTTGTGGTTCTTTCCAGTGAACAGCTGCAGGCAAATAATTGTTTCTGTCTGCATCAAGGATTAGACTTTTATTTTTTTGACTGTGGACTTTAAGCTTTCCTTCCATTCTCTGTCATTTGTTCTGTGAACTGCAATGGTGCCACGTCTTATTAGATTTTGTCCCTTCTTTGGCAGCCATTATGGCAATTCCAAAATATTTTTCCTGTATCTGACTTTACTCACATTCACTGAAGTCAGGGGAAAGACATCCTCTTTTGTCCTTATGGAAGAAGTTTAACAGGAATTGCACAGGACTGTCAGGACCCAATGCACCTTGCAAACACCAGGTGTAGCCACCCTGCATGGGCAGCCAAGGTGGGCTGCTAAACCCAGAGCACCAGGAGCACCCACAGGGTGCAGACAAAAGCTCCACAGTACATTTTCCCTTCATCTTCAAAGAGGTTTGGATCAAACCCCTCAGGCACTTATTTCAGAAACACAAGATTCTGGGAAATAGAAGAAAAAGCATTGGAAAGACTTTTTGCTTTGTTTTGTATTGTTTTGTCTTGTCATTTTTTAAAGTTCCTTTTATCTTGACTGGCCAAGTGACTTTCAAAAGATTATTCCTTCAATATGTGGACTGAATTCAATATAAATAATTTTACAATAACCATATTTCTATGATTAATAGCAACATTATTAAATATAATACATTTTAGATAACTATTTAGAAAAAAACTTATTAGATAAGCATTAAAAAAAACCCCTATGAGATATATATATAGATATGTATATATATCTCAAAGTTTATAGCAAAAAATCTCAGCAAAACCACTGAATAAAGTAACTGAAAATATTATAAAGGTCTCTGGGTTTTTAAAGAGAGGTCAGAGTTCATATATTGTGATCACAGCAGAAGGATATTTTTTAACTCTGTCTAGTGGTGGACAGTGTCTGGCTCCTCTACACCAAAGAGGAAAGAGCACAGAGAGAGCTTCAACATCTTGGAAGATAAAAACAATGATTTGGTGAAGTTTTATTAGACGTAGGATGTTTTAGACCTTATCAGGAATAAATATAAGTTCCTGCGTATGTTTAACCCAGTGGATGGGATACTCAAACCTCAGAAAAATATTAATTTATTTCATATTTCCAGAGGTATGCCATTTATTTGACTTATTTTGACTTACTAAGTATTTGTGGAAACTTCATTTTATGCAGGAAATAGCTATAATCACCAGCAAATGTGACTTTAATAACTAAGATACTGGGAGCCATTTTTGGTTGGCACTAAACCTCACACACACTACAACCTTGTGATAAAATGATCTATTTTCTTATCTAAAGTTGAAAGTCAGGACAAATCCTACTGATTAGGAAAATCTTCAAGCATTATACCATATTTCCTTTCTAAAATTAAACTCTGGCTGAAGATTCTCTTACTTCTGCTAGATGTCCTCAAAATAGAAATATTGGCCAAAAAATCTATAGAATATTTTTGTTTAAAAATAATAGTCTTTATCTTATCTGACAAGTAAAATAATATAAAACACAGCTTGGAAAAACAAATTTGTGAATCAGTACAAACAGTTGATTACCAATTGATTTCCCTTTGTAACTTAAATATCAGTAGAATGGTTTTGACATTTTTGTTCTTCCAGCCTCAGCAGGGCTCACGTGAAAATATATGTGCATGTGCAGGTTAGGACAGACACTGACTGTACTTCTACTGACATAAACAGAGAGATTTCCATCATTGGGGTATTAAACTTTAAATAGGATAATGGAAATGGTATGGAAAACACTCAACCCCCTTGCAAATAGCAGCCTTGGTGGATTTGTTTCTCACCCATCCCCACTGGCTGTGGGACACATGACCTCCAGCTCCCTCACCAGACAGTCAGACACACAGTAAATGTAATGCTGGTCCTGGGAATCGTAAGGGGGAAAAGGACACGTCCATAAACAGGCACAAACATCTTTTCCTAAGCAAAGCTGTCAGATCCATTTAAACAGAGACCTGCTCAATCTTTTCCTCTGGGGCCACTTTTTCCTGTCTGGGAACGTCTGTGGCATTGCCTGTCTGCTCCCGAGTGACCATCACTGAGAGGTTTAGATAAGGCAAGAAATCGCACTCAACAGTCTACTGATCCCAGGCTCCAAGGAAAAATGGGAAGGCTGTATTTTTGCTGCCACTCCTTCAGAGAAAAAAAAAACACCCAACAAAACCCAAGCACGTATCAACTGAACAAAGGCTGTATTGTCTGCTGGGAAACCCATATCCTTAGCAATTGTCCTTGTTTGTATTTCTGTAAGAGAAGTGCTTTTAGGTGGTCTAGCTCAAGTATTAGTCTGGGGGTGGCAGCTACAGGCTTTAGCTATGTAGCTGACTCTAGAATAAATTAGATGAGGCAAAGAAAAAAAAAAAGAAATTTTACTACCTGTGGCAACATTAAGTTGTAAATACCTTGGAGCAAAACTCATGTCCTGTGTTAGAATACAGGGCAGAACGCCATAACTGTAGACTGCAAATATTATTAATTATACCTTCTGGAGCTCAAAATTTGGTGGTTTACCTTTAAGCAAGAAAAGCAACATTCAATCATCTTAATACATACACAGTCAAATTCATCAAACATTTACATATGAAATTATATTAATAACTGAATAAATATAAACATGCCCTATGCCCGAGCACTTGTCTTCAATTGCAGCTCAGATGTAGGTAGGAGATGCTTGTGCCTTTTGTGTGCAGTACAATGGTCAGAACCCCCTGTGTACCAAATGCCTGTGTATGAGGAACTGAAGGGAGCAGTTCTCTGCATCTTTTAGAGTTTAGAAGGATACCAGATCACTTGGACCAAACCACCTTTGACATGCAAAAACACTGCATGGATCTAATGCAATTATATTTCTTTTTTTATTTGTACTGGGAAAGGGCCCAGAAACCTTAATCACATATGGTGTCTGTTTCTCAAAGACCCTGTAAAATAGTTGTAATGAGAAAACTGCCTGTGCTCCACAGACCTTGAAAGACAGGACCCTCTTTCTGTTTTTAGAATATGTAGCAGCTGTTGATAAAGGAGTGCAGCACAAAGATGCTGATGTAGAGAATTATGGTCCATGCCTTTAGCTGGTATATATTGGCACAGCTCCAGAACATCACATTATGTGCCATTCCTTCAACTGGTATATACTGGCACAGCTCCAGTGACTTCACAGAGTGCTGCTAATTTACACCAAACTTATCTGGCTTTATATCCATAATTATTGCCAGAAACAATACTTAGTTACAAAGGAGAATTATTGTTTGAAACCTTGACTGAGAGGCAGACAAGATGTTTTCTGTCTCCCAGGAGAAGACACATGCTTTTTTTCCCTTTCTCATCATTCAGGAAAATTGCCAAATAAAGGCTCAGGCCAGCACAGGATGAAGTCAGTAGAAAGTTACCCTATAATACCCTGAGATTTTTGCTCTTGGATGTGACACCACTTCAGTGGTGGGATGAGTTTGGCTTGGTGTAGGTTCAGATAAACAAGTACTTTTGACAGATACATAAAATAACATTGGAAATACCTATCAGAAGTGGGAAATTTTTGCTCTTTGGATAAGATCACACTAGACATTAAATCAAAAGCAAAGTTGAGGTCTGATCTCTACCTGTCCTCTTCAAACTGTTAAATTCTAATGTGAGGTACTCCTGGAAGAGGCTTTCTCACCTTTGACGTGTGGTGTGAGTGGAAAGAAAGCCATGGCAGTCACAGGGGTATTTGCGAAACCACAAAAGCCTGGAGGGACTTTCCTTTCCATGGTTTTCTTTTCAGGAGCACCACGAGCCAAGCCACTTTCAAGAGAAGGTTTTCAGCCTAGAGCTCTCAGCTGTGTGTTGTGTGGCCTTGCCCATGCTGCAAGAACTGGATCTGTTGGCATGAAGGATTGGTGCCATATAGTGAGTGCGTTTAGATGTGTTTTGGTGGGAGTCTGGATCCAGCACCAGTGGCCGGGCATGGTGTGTTTCTGGCTGGCATTCCCAGAGGGCAGTAGGACAAACTTGGAATCTCCTTTCCTGTGCTGTGTTTCTGGCTATTCTCTGGCCCTGTTAAGAAGTGACAAAGGTAGGTGTAGCTGCACAGAACATCCCACCATAATGAGACAGAGTTCCTGAGCTAAATGGAGAAAGCAAATAGCATTATTTGAATGCTATTTTTGACTGGTTGGATGAGATAGTTTGTAGCAGTTAGAAGAGCGAGCACATTAAACACTGACTGAAAAGACTTGCTATTTGGTAATATGCAAAGGATCTGATTGCACTGTTAATAAGAACTGACTTTATACTTGTTTAGTGGAAGGAAGGATGAAACTAAATCTTTTAATAGCATGCAACTGAACCAGAAGTTTAAATTTCCTCTGAATCATGAACAGTGCAGTGAAGCTGAGCAATGCACATGCTGACCACTACTAAATAAGCTCAATTTCCAAGTTAACTTAATCTAACATCACTGTTGTGGCTCCATGTAAATCAAGAGAGGATTGCACTCAGCTATTCTACCCTTGGCTAAAACCCAGTGCTGTTTTCAGAGCTGTCCACAGAGACTACAGTTTGAAATGAACTTCAGTATGGAAGTGGACAATGCTCTCTGATTAAAACAAAAGTGCATTCAGGTTAACCAAAATCTTTAATGAATTATTATGTTGTCACCTTGTTTCGGTATGAATCCTCCCTCTCTGATTCTATAAAGTTCATCTGTTTTGTTCTGTTAGCTTCAATATGGATTTGTGTTTCAGCCTGATTAAACTGTCTTCAAATTTTTTTGTAAAGGAAAGACCTCAATTTCCTTTAAAAATATTATATCAAGCCAAAATGGTGCTTTGAACGTGGTTGTTTGCTGGAAATTTTTAAAGTCATTTTAAGCTCCTTTTCTAGGGTTATCTCAAAAAAAAAAAAAATAGTTAGCTGTGAACTTTAGCAGTATACCTCACAAAGTCACAAAGGAAATTCTGAATTTATTTCCAGTATAATTGATTTTAATTTATTCTTTTCCTTCTGACCTTGGCTTCACAGCACAACATTATTGTCAATGAATGATAATAAAAGGAAACTAACTTGTGTCAAGATTGTCTTTGATCCATGTTAACAAAAGTCAAAAAGGAAGAAAGGGATCCAGAGCTATAGTACCTATATCCCATCTACAGTGAGATCATGAGATTATAGAAACTTGGATCTTAAGCTAAATATCGTGATGTCTTGGGAGTTTTTCTGCTGACAAGCTCTGTCCAAGATTTCACCCAGTGATGTTCTGTCTAAAGAGGCCCTGAAACAGATCAGTAATTCACAGGGATTTCTCCATTCATGCTGCAGAAGTAAAAATGAAGGAAAGCATTACAATGCTGATATTACTAGATGAAGAGCTCTACTATTTTAATGGTAGTTACTACTTTAAGATTGGGTTAGATAATCTACTTTATAGATGTTCCTTTGGAAACCTGGATGTCTTGAGCCAGTCCCTTGCTGGGACTGTGACATTTTAGAAATTGCAGAAGAATAACTGTCCAGTTTTCATGTTTGAACAGCATTAGTAGGAGGGATTTTTAGGAGTTTCTTCAGAAAAGAGAAAGTGTGCTTCATTGTCATGCTCTAGGGCAGAACAGGTGCAATCAGTGGGCAGGGGTCACTTGAGAGGGAACTGCTCACAAGAAGCACCGTTTGGCTTCTATAGTCCAACAGGAATATTCCTGAAGAGCAGAAGAAGACTTTATTTGTTTTTCCACAGCTTTAAGTCAACCTTTCAGATTCCTCTGCTTGATAGGAGCCTTTCAAATGCAGGCTGCTGCAAGACCTGCTGTGCTAACTGATGGTCTGTATACTTTGGGAATGTTTTTCTGACTGCCAACTAAGTGGGCAGGTTCTGATGTGGATGCATTTTTGAATATATTCTCCATTGCTACAGTTTCCTAGTTCTGAGGTATAATGGGAAAATACAGAGTATGTTCCTGTCATAAATCTCATGGCCACCAACCTGAACAGAAGAGTATGAACACTAGGGAGCAAACTGAGTCCATTATGTCTGGAGAAGCTGCTAGATTTCCAGTAGATATTTGGGAGCATTATTTCAGAGAAAATTGTTGTATAGAATGCTTATAATTAGCACTAATTTCTGTCTTATTGTCAAGGTGGTTATTTTTTAAATGACCCACCACTTTCTAATTTGATATTTGGAAAGCATACCATGCTAGACAATTTAGATTTTTCTCCCTGTTGATTTGAAATATCTGGGAAGGAGTTGCCAAAGGTATTTTTAAGTTAATTAAGGATTCAGTCAGGTTACAAAAAAAAGTTAGATAATGTTGTGAAGCAAATTATGGTTTTGGTAAAAGTAGTCCCTAGTGTTTCCCTCTGTGATGATTCTCACACAGATCTCCAAGATCCTAACAGGACTGACGTTACTTACATTGGCACTGAAGAAGACAGTAAAATCTAACACCAGTACATTCACTTTGGTAGGGGAATGCAGTGGCTGCTTTTCCTTAAAGCACATGAGTTGAAGCTTCCAAGCAATACCTAAAATTAGAGAACTGAATTTCAAGCAATACAGTAACTAGTCTACCAACAGAAAGGTGTATCATGTAGTGATGCTGGTTATTCCTACAGAAAGCATGAATGATTTGGGGAGAACCCTAATCACAGCTCTGGAGCTGACTGATGAAAGCAAACAAGGGCTGACTGCTGCTTCCCAGGCACTGCTGTCTGCTGTGATTCTGTGCACAATAGCAGCTCCCATGCCAAGCTTCACAGGAAGCTGAAGGGTGAACTTCATCCACAGATTTCACAGGATCAGGTTACTTGCATTCATCAAAAACCCGTAGGTACAATTAACTTCTCAGCTATCCTTCATTAAAAGGCAAACAATCCCACATTGCAGGTTGCTTTCCCTCCTTCCCACACAGGTTTTGTGTCATCCTAGCTTCCAGAAATGACACATTACAGGCACTGAGATCAGCATCTTAAATTACAAAGCAGCTCACTGGATTTGGGGTTTCCTGCTTTACCCAGACGTGTTGCTGCACTGCTGCTGGCTTCCTATCCCAAATTTCAGTACACAGTGCTTTTCCTTTTATAAACTTCACTTCTTCTTGTTTAGGGTCTTTTGGTTGGTTTTCTTTTCTCTTCTTTAATTTCATGTCCAGAAGAATGGCTATATAATTATTAAAGGCTATATACTTATTTCTCTTTTATTTCACCAAAAATACAGAGTTAACACATTGAGAGATAAATTGCAAATTATTTTGTGTGGGATTAATCTAGAGTTAATTAAAGTTACAAGGAAAATGTTTCCAAGAATGAGATCTCCCTCCTCTCTTCCCACCTATTTTAATTGTCACACTTCCTTATGCCATTCTTTTTTCACTTATTATTTTTCTTCTTGTGTAAGGTATAAATTAAGGCTGTAAGAGCAGGCTCGTAAGCCTGATCAGCTTTAAGCATGTCCTTTGCATATAATTTATGTCATTAAAATGAACCATTTGCACTTATATTACAGGGAGGAAACTATAAATTATAGCCTGCCAGTGAAGTGATTCATGTAGAAACAGAAAAGGAAGGGGAGAAGTGAATGACAAAAAGCTGACCTTTTTTACAGCAGCATGTAAGAGAACAGGCTTGGCCCCACACATATATCCTAAATTTAGTCAGGAGCACAGAATGTATCTTGGGGTCTTAGAAACGTGGGAAGGTTTGAAGAAAAAATTATGGAACTGGAAGTAGCTTTAGAAATGAAAGAAAGTCCACCAAACAAAGGGTAGTTGATCCCAAAACAAAAAACCAGGCAAGTACTAGGCCACTCTCCAAAACATCCCAAACTCTGAAAAGTCAAGATCTTTGTTGTACAACATATTTTTAAGTCTCATATGACAACAGTTTCCAGACCCCTGGCATGTTCCTTAACAAAAATGAGCTTCTTTCAGACTTGAAAACATATCGCAGAACTATAAAGTTCTTTTGCATTTAATATTGCATTAGCTGGGACAAGGGTATTTGTATCAGTGGTTCTGTAACAGAGTGTTCCTGGCTTGCTGGAAGTGTTTGACCAGTAGTGACAAATGGTCTAAAAAAAGGAAAATACTCAAAACAAGAAACACTTGCTAAACAATTCCTTAAAAACAGATTTTCATCGTTTTGAGAGGAACTTTACCCATTTACCAACAGCAAGAGGCTTGTTTGCTTTCATGGGAAAGCTGTGACGACTCTTATCATGAGAAAAGTTACTTATTCTTAAACTACAGAAGATACTGTCTCCCACCTTGCTCAGTATTTAGCATTAAGTAACAGGAAACTCGATTAAGAATTTAGAGGAAAAAACAGATACTTTACCCCACCCCCATTCCTCAAGTAATATATTCCCAGCCTGGACATCTTATAATTACAGGCAAAAGAATCCACCCTAAACCTTGGATATTAAATACAATGATTGAAATTTCATTTACAAAAAATAATAATAATAAAAAGAAAAAAAATCATCTCAGCCCTTGGAGCATTAACATTTTTGGAGTTTGTTGGTGGTATGCACAGTATTCAACACACTTGCAGACCTCTGGCCACACTTCTGTCTGAGAGCCAGCCCAGGTAGGAATGTGACAGCCTGGCAGTCCTGGCACTTAGGCAATGTTTCTTGCTCTCCAGATTACTCCTGCTACAGCACTTCAACTCTTGAGTCTCTTAGCATATTCAAACTCCTGAAGCACGAAGTAAGAGATAATAAGCCTCACTTTATCTGTTCAGTATTTGCAGCTCTTTCATGCATCAAACACAATCCTCTGCTACTTGTTGTTCATATTTCTTCATGTGGGAATATCTTGTTCTTCTGTCTTAGCAGCTTTCTCTGTGAACTGCTGGAGTCCAGATATAGGAAAAAATGTGAAGGATTTTAACAATTCAGCTTATTACAACACTTACATAATGCAGAAGAACATAATGCAGCCTCTTGCATTACATGATCAAAATATCCTGTTTAGCACTGTAGCTAAAATATAACAAACTAATTATATAAATTAAACAACTGCTGGTATATTATCACTATTATTATTATTAATATTAGTATTATTAGTATTAGTATTAGTATATTTTAGCCAGAGATCTAATTAAGATGGTTTGATCAGGTGCCAAGTCTTTTCATCACCAGTAAAGTAGTCACTGAGCAAGGGCTGCCAAAGACAGTGACAAGTTTTATTGGGCTGCAGTTTTAAGAAAGATCAGTGCAGGGATAGATCCTTTTTTCATATCTCTGCAATAGCACTGAAAACCCAAAGAAAGTTTAAGGAAGCTTTTGGCCCAGGATTACCATGTAGATACAAGACAAAACATCTCCCATAACTGTTACACATAAATCAGTTCATTTTCTGTTGGAGGTTCATTTGTTTCATTCAGTGGTGTGTTGGTAATTAAATCCCAGATTTCATGTCAGTGTGGTCTGGGAGAAGATATTTGCTGTTAGTATCTCTATCACTTTCCTCTTTTGGCTTAGTCTAATTAGATCTATCCTGCTGCTTTCTTCTAAAAATAGAGTTTCCAAACTCAAAATCTTCATTCTATTGTGTCATTATTATTAGTACCCTGTATACAATTGTATATTGTATGCTGTCAATTGCTAATGTTTTATTAGTGATTTTGAACTCCTGAGCAGAACAAGTGGTGCCAAAGAGATGAAGAAATGAAACAGGAAACATCACAAATAGCTCAGTGATCTGGACAGTCAACTTCATCTTGCTAACAGGCAAAGTAAGTGACTAAAGGCTTATTAATTAAATATCTGAGCAATTCTATTAATCATAAATTGCAGTAATAGTATTATTACTGTGAGCAGGATAATATTATAAAACTCCAGTGAATCTCTGTACCACTGGGAGTTTTTTAAAAAGTCATCAGAAGAGAGCTATGACACTTAAGCCAGTTTAAAACCTCAGATCAGGCAATGCTGTTGCATGTATACTAAAATTTCACTTGCTTTCTTCTTGCATACTCTCTCCAAAGCTGTCATGATGTGAAGAAATTTAGCTGTATAAAGCAAAGCAAACAACAGGTATAAAGTAACTCAGAAAAAGGAAAAATATTTTGAGTACCAAAAAGAAATTGTATTCTTAAAACTCTGTATGGGACAATCATGGGACTGGCTCTTTCTGCTCTTGGGGAATGAAGGGGAAAACAAGGTAAGAGGCAGGGAAGGAAGAGCCACAGAATGGCCTTAGTTTGAGATGTCATAGAAATCATGGATGGTTTTGCTTCTGTGGTGTCTATACAGCAATTATTGGCCTCTGTGTTAAATTTGACAGCCTGTATCTTAGTGATGTAAAAGATCAAGAAAAATTAAACTTTTAGACAATCCTAATATTTTCATAGTTCTTTTTTTGTATGGTGACCTCAGCTCACACTTGTGGTCCATCGGCATCCTATGGGTATAAAATTATTCAGAATATTCACTGAGCACTTGTGGCACAGTTGCTAAAGAAGGCACTGCAGAACTTAGAGCAAATCGAATATCTCTCTGCATGCAAACCTAATCAACAGAATTTACAATTGCTCTTGTGTTACTGGAATGAAGGACTGATTTTTTGTGAGTTGGAAGATGGCTTCTCTAATCCTTATTGCCTTGAAAGGCTGTATTGTTGTTTTCATCACTTGACCCATTACTCTTTTCATAATGTAATTAAATTATAAACTCTCTTGCTGATGCTGCTTGCTTGGATATTTTCCCAACCTTCTTTGTATGAACTCCTGTTCACCTACTGCTTTTTCAATTTTCTAATCTGCTTTGCCACTAATATCTCTGCTGGAAGTTAAAAGCTGACACATAAATCCATTTAAAGTAAGGTCTGGGTCTATTTTGTGATCTAATACATATTAAAAAAAAAAAAAAAAGCAGCTTACCAAATTGTACTATTTCCTCTACTTTAAGCAAGTGCAAGAAGAATAAATACTTGTCTGTTCTCCCATGATGTGTAGGAGGTGACCTGGGCTGCATTGTAAATGAGTAGAGTAGATAGGCTTTTGGAGGTGTGCTGTAAAACAGTCAACAGCTCTCCACAACAGGAACACACTTTTCTCCTGCTTTCAGAAAAATCAGAATAATTTTTGCAGATTAAAACCAGCTCAGCAACTCTCCACTGACAAGTCAAGGAAAATATTTGCAACATTTTTATTTTCATTTTTATGCCGTTCATATGCTACGTCCCCAAGCTCCCCTCCAAAGCAGAGAGAAATCTATCCCCAAAACCTTAGCTGAATGAGAACTTCAGTAAAGCTGATATTTGTCAATGAAGCAGGTATTTGTCGATGCAGCTCTTGCTTCTTGCAGAGCTCTGGGTGTACACACAAGGCAAATGAAGTAATTTGGGTTGTGTTTCTGTTCCAGTGTTACCATGCTGGCAACATGCATGCTCAGTGTGCTATGCAGTGCTCACTACAATTTACCAAAAAGAAAAAAGGAAAAAAGTTTGTAAAGTGCTTTGTGCATCACAAAATCAGCTTCCTACTGTCTTTAGACCTAAAGGTCTGAAGTCTCACTTTGTTTATTTCACTGTATTGCTGAAGGGGAATCAGGTTCTCTGTTTCTCACACACATATCTAAGAATTGCCAAACTGGCAGGCATGTGCAGATGCATCAAAATGATTTTCTGCAGTTAGAATTATTAGATATGGTCCACCTGCATCACCATTATTTGTGCTGGTAGAAAGTTTCTTCCCTTAAAGCTTTGGTTGAAGTTGAATGCTTTTGTTATTAGCTGTGATCACCCAGGCTGTACTGCTGTATCATTACTCTTTCATCTGGTTTTACCTTTGCCTGCTGAGAACAGCACCTTCTGTGCTTGTGTTATACATAGCAGAAGCCTTTTGTAACTGAGCTGATTACTGCAATCAAGGCCAATCTGTTAACAGTGAATGTCAGAGAATTTTAAATGAGGGTGTTTGCAAATCAGGTAAGGTAATATTACTTTTTCCTATAAACTCTCTACTCACATTGAAACGTCTTCATTGGCTGCCTCTCCCACTTGTGAATTCCTTATAAAGTAAGAGGTATTTTTCTTCTAACAGGCAATTACTTTTCATGTGTGGAATCAGACCCTGTAAGTGTCCAATATAAGACATTCAGTCTCTTTGCATCACCATCCCCTTTCTATCATTACCTCATTTAACATACAGTACTATATTTCCAAGATGACATTTCTTCATAAAAATTCATCACTACAGAATGCATTGAGATAATTATTTAATTAAAAAAGTAGTTGATAATTAATTTTTCTACCTATAGCTCTATCATTATTTGTGCTGCTGTGTCCTTCATGAACAGGTTTCATAATCCTAGAAGATGTATACCCATGTAACAAAAAGTCTGTACTAATAATCTGAAAGACGTTTAGCCTTGAATAATGGTGAAACACAGTAATTGAAAGGTACAGGTTGCAGAAGGAATAGAAGAAAAGACAGCAAATTTTATACAATAATCCATAATATCAGCCTACCATTTGCTCTGCAGGGTGTTAATGCACAAAACACAGCAGAAAACTGCCCTTTTTCTCTGCTCTTTTGTTGTGGACAGTTATTTTTTTGGCTATGTGGTTTGGATAGCTGTGGTGTCATCACATATCTACATTCAGTATTTGTTCCCTGTTTCAAGCCTGCTGACTGTTAGGAAATATATCAGTCACTGGAGGTTTTCCCAAAGTGGGTTTCTTCTATCCACCCTCCTGTCCATGCATGCACAGGAGTTCAGACAGGTTTCCAGAGATCCCATCTCTGGCAGACCTCTTTTATAGCTGTAGATGAAAATACCATCTTTGTGAGAAAAGAAACACAAATAAAAACATTATTAATTCCCTTGGATTAGAAAATTGCATCTGGCCACCCTACTCAAGGCCATCTTTACTCTGTGTCTTGCCTCTCTGACCTTTCAGATTGCACAAACTTGTACGACTCTCCTCCCTCATGCTTTCCCTAGCCCAGGTTCTGGCACCCATTGGGGTGGGTCTGATGTTTTGGATTGGTGCAACAGCCAGCTTTCCACTTTGGCATGACTGAATGGAAAGCTGACAGGCTGAGTAACTGATTGCAACCAACCTGTCTCTCATCTGAGTGGGAAAAAAAAAAAAACCAACCACTTTTAGAAAAATTCTCTGACAGTCTCCTGTAGAAAGTCAGATATCACAACAGACTGAAAAAACACAAGTATTCTGCTTCACTGGCCTCCCTAAGAAGATTTTAAACATAAAAAATAAATTAATGAAAATCTAATTGGTTTGAGTAATAAAACAATAGTTGTGCTTACACTGTAGAGGCCACTAGATCAACATTATATCACCATCTCTATAAGCTTTCTACATCTCCAGGGTAACATTGGGAACCAGTTCCATTCATCTTGGTCTCTCTCTGTTTTAAGCTATGAGAAATGAATGCCCCTTCCCCATGCTCTTTGTCTTCCAAAGCTCCTCCACTGACACAGGTGTACTGTCTCAAACAGCAGCAGGGCAGAGGTGGGGAGGGAGGGCTCACCCTCCTGGGCTGTGTTTAGGCTCCAGCCTGTTGTTAAAAGGCAAAGGAAATTCTTCAGTATGAACACTGAGGGGAGACAGCCTTGAAAACCACTTGCAGCAACTCATCTGCTGTCCCAGCAATAGCACAGGGGGGAGATCTCCTGTGCACACAGACTGTCACAAAAAGCAGTAAGAAAGTAAGGATCAAATCAAACCAAATCAAAGGCTTGCCTTGCCCAGGATCTTGTCTTTGACAGCCATCAGTAGAAGGTGTGTAGGGAAAGTATAAGAACAAAATAAGTATGCAGTGGTACATCACCTGATGCTCTCCTAGCTTCCAGTGATTTGTTGTTCTCAAAGGTTGCGTTTTTACATTTAATAAACCCTGAGACAATTTTCTTAACTTTGTCCAATTGGTTTTGAACCTATATAAATTTTGATTGCCCACAGCATCCTGTGTCAAGGAAACCCACAGCTCAGCTACATGAAATGTGAAACAAAATTCCTTTCTTTTTTTTTGTTTTGGGAGCTCTGCCTTTACTTGACACTTTCCTGTTCCTGCACTGGATGAGCCTTTCCAACCATCATCCTGAGCTCTGTGTCCTTTGTGATGTCTGTTGCAAGGACATCCCTCATTCCTTTTTCAGGTATAAGAGTGCTTCTAGACTATTTGTGTTGTCTCAAAGGCATTCTGCACTGCTGATCATCTTTGTTCCTCTCTATGTATTTTCTGACATAAAAATGACAGAACAAAGAAAAAGACCTCAGCAGAACAGTACTGAGCACTAAGATGATCATTTCTATTTGTTATGAGATAAATACTTTATTCCTCAGGATTAGCAGCAACTTGGAACCTATCCTAGTAGGTGTAAGGAATGGAGTTTGCATTACATGTGTTGAATTCCACCTGCCAGTGGCTATGACAAGGTTCTCCTGCAGTTTCACATAATTTTTAGCACCAATTTGAAGCAAATCATCTGCTGCATCCTGTGCAAAGAAGAATCCTAGTGTGGTAACATTCCCAAGGTGCTGCAGTGGAAATGGAATTTTGCACTTCTTAAAGAGGATGTTGTTTGGCCCTTATGGCTAAATAATCTCTTGCCCTACAGATTCTCTGGCAAGATGCCTCTTCCTAACACATTTGAAAAATGATTTATTATGTAAGTCCATGTAGTTTGCAAGTAGTTTCTCAAAATTCCTGCCTTTCAGTGAATTCCGTTTAACCTTCCAGATCTAATGATGTTTTCTTAGAGAGATCTTTTGATCTCTGACATCTTCCTCAATCAGTTGCCATCATACCTGCTTTCTGCTGGTCTTTTGATGATTTTTTAAGGATTTGGTATGTATTTTCTCTCTGCCTCCAATACACAATAATTGTGGTATAACCCAGCAGGCATCTAAGC
Organism: Peucedramus taeniatus; assembly: GCA_013400575.1. Lineage (NCBI taxonomy): Eukaryota > Metazoa > Chordata > Aves > Passeriformes > Fringillidae > Peucedramus > Peucedramus taeniatus. The sequence continues at coordinate 148,821 of WBNO01026706.1, read as the reverse complement.
ACCACACAGCCATTCACTCACTCTCCTCACTGGGCTGGGGGACAGAACTGGAAAAAAAAAGGTAGAAGTCCTGGCTAGAGATAAAGAAAGTTTAGTAAAACAGAAGATAAATGGATAATAATAAGGGTAATAATAATAAGGATAGAAGAATATGCAAAACAAGTGATGAACACAATTGCTGTTCACCAGCTGATTGGTGTCCAGCTGCTCCCTGAGCAGGAGCAGCCACTCCCAAGCTTTATGTGCTGAGCATGATGCCAGGCAGTATGGAATGTCCCTTTGGCCAGCAAGGGTCAGCTGTCCTGGTTGTGTCCCCTCCCAGCTTCCTCTCTGTCAGTATGAGAAGCTGAAATTTCCTTGACTCTGTGCAAGCACTGCTCAGCAACAACTAAAGCATCAATGAGTTATCAAAGTTATTCTCATCCTAAATCCAAAACACAGCGCTGTACCAGCTATTGGGAAGACAATTATCCCAGTCAAAACAAGGATAACTCTCTTTGAATTATCTGCATGCCATCTGCAAAGCCTTTGCTCTTCAAAAGTTGGAGGTTTCCATTTTAATGTAATCCTACATGTTTTTAAACATATTTTTATATTATTACCTTTTGAAGTTAGGCATTATGGCACAGATATTGAGTGCTTTTATTGGTTCTGTTAGTATGTTGGATATGAGCCTAATTTGATCCCTGTTATGATGGAGTGCCTGTTCCACAACAGCATGTATGAATCAAGTTCAGTGATGCTCAGGGCAAAGTAAAGAGCTGATCATTCCATCTAAGATTCTCTGAGTCCTTGTTCCAGGAGGAATTCAATAAGAACAACTTAGTGCTTTACTCTTGTGTCCCATCCCAGCAGAGCATTAGCCAATGCCCCAGGAGTGTTTGCAGTGTCCTGCCACAGCCATGTTTCCTGTTCTGGCATTCTCATCTCCACCAGCTTGCCACAGGCACTGCTGCATTCCAGGGATCCCGGGGTTGTATAGGTATCCTGTGGGGGACAGAGGAAGGACAGGCACACTAAGCACTGCCAAAAGTAATGCAAATGACAAGAGGACAAAATATTGCTAATTTACTTGGAAAAGTCAATGAAATTTCAAGGTTTGAAACAGGCAGACTTTGATGAGTATTGTGTTTGAACTAACACTAAAGAAGTTCAAATACCTATGAGGGTCTTGCCTGCTCTAAGTAGGTAATTTGTAGGCAGCTTTTAATATATCACCCAAGGGACTGTGTCCATATCTTTGCACTGCATTGCTCTGTAAAGAGATGGAAGCAGACATCTGTTCATTAAGGTGGTCTTATTACAGTAGTGGGACCCTCAGAGTCTGATATTCTTTAATAAAACTAAAATAATTCATGCACAAGTCAGGCTATCTACAACAGCTACTGAAGGTAAGGAGAGCTGAATGGAATGAAAGGGTATTTAAAGAAATGAGGGATAAAAAAGAGGGATAAACATAAATAAGTCATTTGTCCTGCTAATCTTGAAACATTCATGCTCTTGTTCAGAATGAAAAAGTTACCCAAGACAAGTAGGCTATTGTACTGAAAAATATTGGCTGCCTGATGAATTTGGAAAAAAATACGCCGTGTTCACAAATACCTCCCCTGACCTGTTTATTAAAAAGGACAATAAATGACTGAGCAGTAAATATTCAGAGCCTGGGAGATTTTATCAGCATAATGTTTCTGAAAAAATTGTATGATAGAGTTGGCTGTGGGAAGAACTACAAGTTCAGATCTTTCTCAGGTCAGCTGATTCTGTTCATTTTCTAATTCCATGTACAGTTGCTATTTAACATTTTGCCAATCTTCTGGGAAAGTTTGTCGAACAAAGGTTTTGAACGTGACTTGCACAGATTGCTGACTGCCTTTCACAGCCTGGACATTTTATGAAGTCCTTCACGGGTGACTGTCTTTTGTTTTATTTTAAAATGTATTCCATAAAGGAAGAATTCTGAACTAAGCCACTGTGATTGCACTTAATCAGCTTGCAAACAAAACACAGAAAAGAATTCATTATATTACTATAGTGCTTTCCTGCTATTTAAGGACAGTGTCATTATGAATAGAGCTTATTGGAACAAAAATGCCTGAATTTATTTATAGATCTTATGTACAAATGAAAGAAGCAAAGTAGTTTTAAAACAGCCAATTCACTTGCTGTTATTTGCTTTCTTAAAAGTTAGCTGCAATAGGGACAAGTCACCAAGGGTGAGACTTTGTGCTTAGCATTTGCCTCTGCTGCTGTTGAAGATTGCAGGAAATCTTCATTTACATCACAGGAAACAGAATCAAGACAATGCTAAGCTCTTCTGAAAATATGTACTTCTAAGAAATGCAGAAGGCTGCAGCTAATGTGACTCCAGTGTTTCACCAGAGCTAGGAAGCAGCATATGAAAATGCTAAGAATTTCATCCTTGAAACTCCAGAAATGTTTTAGAAACCATTACCAGGAGTCCAGGGAGGTTGATCCCAGTATAAATAACCTCCAAATAATATCTTCTCCCTGTGCCATATTCCTTAAAGGTACTTCTCAAAAAAACCCCAAATATCATAGCAAAATATGTTATTAAGCTAAGATTCTTTTTTATCTTAGCAAAAAGTAGCAGCCGAAATAAGTTACAAAGAGAATTTTTTAGACCATATTTAATCCAATGGAAGAAAGAAAAAAGATGAGCCACTTAGTGGTTTCAAATATTTTATAGCACTGTGGTAATATCTGGGGCCAGCATCCTACCAACATCTCTACTGTTTTTCAGAAAGGAATGCTACAGGCACTGTATATGCTACCAAACATTCACAGCTTACAAATGAAGTAAGCTTGCCCCAGTACACTGATGTTAGTCAAGAAGAGCCCCACAGGAGCCAGTTGAGTTACCCCAGCAGATGAGTTAGATCAGAATCAGACCTTGTATCACAATGTGTAATTCATTCATCTCTTGAAAATAGCTAGCACCATAATTCCACCTCTCTCATAATCAGGAAGTTAGACATTTCCTGGCTCTGGCCCCAGATATATAACATGTCAATTTATTGGAAGAACTGTACATATTGACTTCTGACAACTGTTGTTGTTGTTGTTTACTTATGATAACCAGCACACACAGTCTGCTAGTCACTGTCCCAAAGAGCTTACAAAGAACTTTGTCCTTTGTCCATGGGCTTCCAAGGGACATGAATTGAAGCCAAACAGAGTTGCAAGATGTTTTCACTTGAGAGTCATATCCTAGCATGGAATCTATTTCAAGCAGAGCTGACTAGGAATTTGGCTCACTCGCACTTTGGCTGACGGTGGTGTTGCCCATCAGGTTCACGATGACAAGTGAACAGGAAATTTCACCACTGCATCATCAGAATGTTTCAGATGGCTCCAGGTGCAGCATGGAGCCAACCTCTCTGTAGAAACCCTGAGATGTGAGACACAATGAAATCACTGTCTCTGGCTCTCCAAACAGTGTGCCTGAATAGACTGTGGTGAAACCTCCCCAGGGAGACAACGGAAGCCTGATCACTTTGGTCATTTAGAGCTGCATAGTAGGAAACACTTATGAATGTACTGTAGGAAGCAATTCTTCTTGGCAGAGTCTGTGTTAAGTGATGTAAGAGATGGCTTTTCAGCTCTTATTTCTATGCCTTTGAGAATATAGTGTTGCTATTTTCCTTCTTAAGCAGAGGACCGAGCCTCAGAAGGAATGATACAAAAGAGGAGATAATCAAATAACTGATTTCCTTGCATGCTTTCTTTGAAGTGTTCAAAAGTGAGATGCTGGGCTAGAGGCAAACACTGATAGGGTTACAAGGAGCTGAGAAGCACAGTGTTTATTAGTGTCCCTTTGGGTCTGCTTTCCATGTTGCCACCTTCATATTTTCTGCTACACCACCATGCACAGATAATGTCCTTGAATAACACTGGAAGCTTTTGAATCCATGTCCAAGACTTTTATGTGCTGGGACATCTACAAGGAACTGGCAGATAATCATGGCTTTGCGGATTCAAAATGGGAATAATGCAATTAAGAAAACTGGAAACAAAATATTTGTTACTAATCAGATGGTGTTCAATGATAGATATACAAATGCTGTAATCATGTTCATGCTAGTTCTTGTTAATCTTCTATTGGTCTTTTTTTTAGACTATTTTTTTTCCTCTTCAACAAGTTTTTCATTAAGTAGATGGAGCTCTGCCAGAATCAGCTTTCATTCATGTTATTGTAAATCATGGTTGAAACCTGTGGTATTATTCCTGTTTTCTCCACGTACAACTTAGATGAGCTTTTAGGCTGTTGCCTTAGGGCTCAATACATCTTGATACTTTTTGAAAAACATTTGAAAAGTGAAAGAACAGTTCTGAGGCTTCTTTCTTTTTCTTTCATTCTTTCATTCTTTCTCTCACTGTCTCCACACCCTCTTCCCATCTGTCTCTTTCCCCTCTTTCTTGCCTACTGCCCGAGGCTCATGTCATCTTCCCCAACTTTTTAAAAATGTAATTGTGATGAGCTAGTGAGGTAATTTGGAACACCTCCCAGCACTTCAGCAATGTTGTGGTAAAAATATGAAATACCCACAGTTCGCAGTTGCTACAATGGCATACCTGACATCTGTTTGTTCTCTCACCTGCAAGCCTGTTCACATATTAAAATCCTCTCATTCTAAAATCATGCACACTGTTAAGCTTCATAAAGGCATGAAATGTGAGACACAAGTAATAGCATCCTACTTATAGAACAGCATTTGCACTAAGATTTTCTTGTTGCCTTTGGTGGAGTTCAAGTATTTGCTTTTGTATCTCTGTCTTTAGGGAAAAATTATTGAATTGTTTCCTTTTTGGTTGTCTCAGAATCTGAAGTTAGAGCTGTTCAAGTATCCTCACTATCATTTTAAAGTGTCATAGACTTTTGATAGTTGGACAATCTTATGCTAAAGTTGTGTTATATTGAAAGAATTCAGGAGCATGGACAGTGGAGCACTAGGCTACTCAGTGAATTATGAAGACAGATGTGCTGTGGAAATACCTAAGTGATTACATAGAATAGATATGGTTAGTGACACAACATCCCCATACCAAAACTGGCTTCCAGTCCTAATTAAGTTGCAAGTGAATCATTCCAAATTTCCAATCCAATGTGTCAAAAGTACACTAAATAATTGCTACTTGGCAATTTCTGTTCTGCATCTGATAAAGGTGCAGTCACTGGACTTAGAGCAATGATGCTCTCTAGCCCTCCAATGGGGCTTACAAAGGTCCAGCATGTACAAGTGCTCAGTATTTAGCCTGGCACAAGTTTGCACCATTTATCAGGCACTGTGCTAGCAGGGTGCCCCAGAGTATTTTGTTCCTATGAAATTATTTCTTCCTTTTTCCTTTCTGCTCTCTTCATGTCACCCTGCTAAACCCAGCTCCACTACACACCTCAAAATAGTTGCTACAAATCTTGCTTGTAACAGGGCAGCAAAACTTTGCCAGTGTCAGAGCCTTGGAAAGCCAGGAGGAAGATGGTGCTGAAGAGCAAGACAGTTTCTGCTTTCAATTCTAGCATTCCCTGGAAGCTGTACCTATCTTGCTCCTCCTGGTCTCTTCCTGCACCTCTGTTCTTTCTCTGACCATGGGTGTAAAATTCAGACCCTGCCTAGCACAGACCTTTGTGTCTGGGGAAGCAGACATCAATTTTTTCTACACTACAGGCGAGTTTCAAACCCATTCTTTTTACCTAGTCATGAGCTTCAAGTTTTAGCTCAAAAAAGTATGATTCCTTTCAGTTCTCTGCACCTTCCTCAGCAGATAGCACTGTCTATTAGCTCACCACCCTTTCATAAACTAAGTATTGCTTGGATGGGAGATCACACAGTGAGTATATTCATTCCTTTAGGACTAATTATTTAAAGCTGGCTTCCAGCATTTTTTGTACATATAGTCTGGGGCCAGAAAATATATCTCTCCTTAGTGTTTAGAAGATGCTAGATAAGGAGAAGCTCAAAAAAGTGTGCTATGTTGAGTGCTCTAATTGCTGACACATTCCTGTGGTATACTTGATCATTAGAACAGCTCACTTGAAACAATATTTTCTTTATAGAAAGGAAGTTGGTAATCGAGTTGTGCTTCTCTGCTTTGAATTTTCAGTTTAAATGTTCAGCTGGCATTCAGTGTAAGGTTACTGGTTACCAGAGCATGTTGATTCAAATTTTCATTACCCAACTGCAAGCTGATTTTGTTGAATGATGTTTAAGCACATGATTGCTGCAGATTTTCATGTATGGGCCTTTTGGATTTCAGTCGTGAATATGGGCCATTTAAAAATGCTCTAATCTATAATTACACTGTGATTAAAATGGCTGTGACACAGATTTGGATTTGGTCAAGTCTATCTTCAAACCACAGTGACCAAAATGAAGTGGTTGTAGAAACCATGCAAGGAAATACATTATGTAAAGTACAAATCCAGCAAAATACAAATCCAAATTATATCATGCTAAGTGGAGTCTTACCAAAACATCCCATTTTACTGTCTGGGGATGAACTAAACCTGTGCTATTGGTGAGTTTCATGTGTTTGTGGCCAGAGGGTAAAGTGATATAGGGAAACAGTAGTTCTACACAAGTCCTACTCTAAGTCCTACAAGTCCTTTCCCTCTAAGCTGATAACCCAAGTTGTTCTCACTATGGTCTTGTCACTCCCCATCACTCAGTGCCATTCTGGAGACCCAGAATGCTCATTCTCAGTCTCACCTGTGAAATGCCATCATCCCACTGTTGCCCTTGCTACACAACAGCACGTGAGCCTCACCTGAATCCCAGGCCCTTCTCTCTGAGCTATTCTCTCTGCTCAGGCTGCCTGTGCCTATACCACCCTTCCCCAACTCTTTTTGGGCACTTTGGAAGCCATCAGAATGCATTCAGAGGGGTTTATGAGATGGAAAAAAAAAATGAAGAGTAAGGGGAAAAGATCATCTCTGTTCTTTGAAACAGTGTTGTTCCAGTAGAAAGGGCTCTTGTCAAAAAAGTCTAGAGATAGTTACCATCTTCCATGAAACTTCTTTGAACAAGATTCTGCTCCAAGAAAATATAGAATATAGACTTCATTGTGTTGGAGTTCATTTGACGTCTCTTCAAGTTAGGTGTCTTGTCTACATTTGCCACCTCTGCTCCTTTGGCAGGAGGGATACACACAGTTGAGGAAAGTAATTCAGTGCACCTATCTGAAACATCTTCTTTAAAATGGGATCACCTGTGTCTCTAGAAGTTGTATAGACAATTAACTAGAGCAAGGTGCTAACCTTTTATGTCTTAGTTTAGGTCAGCTGAATCCTGCACAAAAGAGTAATTACAGAAGCTACAGAGTGTGTTGGACAGGAGAGGGCTGCATTTCGAAGCAGGAATTTACAAAAGTATTTACTATGAAATTAATATTTTTCAACACATACAATAAAAAGTTAAGAAGTCACCCTGAATGAAGTCCTACTGGATGAGTTAAACCTATGTGCCTTACTTCATAAAAGTCACTGTTCTTTTTATTACAGAAATGGAAAATGAATACCACAAGACACTGCTGGAAAATCCCGAAATATTTAATGCAGATGTAAGTTGCCTGGACACGTCAGTTAAAACTTTAAATCCTGCATACTTTATTTAAAAGACAAGTTAAATCTCACAAAGCTACTCAGATGCATTTAGAGAGATGTGTGCTCATAAAAGTCATCTAGCCTGTGGACTAGAACTTTTGTTGGCAGTGACTCCCGTGACTCTCTGTGCTCCCCGGCGTTGTTGAATGAAATGCATATCCCTGCCATGAAACACTGAGTTCACACCATACCCTAATTTTTTTGGTGATGTCTGTACTCTTTTAATATTACTTCAGAACACTTTTTAAGCAGTATTGCAAGTCTCATGAGATCTGATGAGCTACAGTTCTTCCATGAATTAACATTGAAATAATAGGTATGTTCGGACTGATCACCTAATTTCCTTTGCACGTCAATAGAAAGAAAAATTCACAGGGAGAGTCATCTTATACCCAGAAAAAGCACACAAACAACTGGCAAGCCCTTTCTACAAAGGACATGGGGGTACATATTTAGGTTAATAACATTTTTGTTTGTCTAATGTCAGGGAAGATGAACAGAATACTCTTCAGGTTAGTAGACCACAACACGTGCAAAGCAAACATCTTATCAGTCAGCTGGAAATTGAGCAACAGCACCATATCTGGCTCTTTAGACAGGACTTTACTTCAAGTTTTAGCATGTGAAATTATTTCTAAGAAGTCTAATTGAAAGAGCATTAAAAATTTCAGCTGATATTTACAGATGTTACCATATTACCCTACTTCCACAGACATACACCTCTGCTTGAAAAACCTTTTGTTGTTTGAAATCTATTTTTAATCCAACTGTCCTTAGAAATTCTTCATACTGTGGAGCATTTAACTGTGCTGGCAGCTCAGGAAGAATGACTGAAAAATGTTCAACACAGATATCTTGAAGCTCCAGTTATCTTTTAGACACTGTTATGGGACAGTTTGGATTGGTTTTCAAGCCAGGCTTCAGTAGAGTAATCCAATAACAAAACTGCTTAAGATTTAATTGTTAAGTGGAGCAATTATTACATAGTGTGAATGTCTCAAGTTCAGCCTTCCAGTACTTTTTGAGCTTGAAATGCATTGCACCAACAAATGGCCTCACAATTTAATGTAAGCAAAACCTTTTACTGGCATAAATTTTTCTGTAGTCACCATGAGGGAAAGAAAAAGGGAAGGATGGTGTTGATTCTCCCTCTGCTATGTCTCAGATATTGTTTATTCTGCAATGCATTATTTATTTTAGCTTGGTATTTCTTTTTAAAATGTCTACACTAGACTAGACCGCTATGATTTTAAGCCTCACAGGGAAACTTTAGCAAGTTATGAATAACCAGGGAGTGGGATTTCAATGTAATTCAGGAATGAGAACTAAGCAAAGAAGAATATTCAACCTTTTCATGGAAGGATTGAGTATTCTTTTCAAAGTCATATATCAAAAAGCCACATACAATGGAAACATTCTCTCTCCCTAGAACATAAAAGAAGAGGGAACTGCCTGTTATGTGTTCTGAAATGATCCCTTTTCATTACAACTTCAGAATTTTTCTCTCTGGGGATCGCTGACTTCAAACCATGAAGAAAGGGAGAAACGACATCATACTATTTCCATTAAAAGCAGCCATGTGTAACCTATATTTTTTCCTTTCCTCTTTTTTTCCCCCCATTTCACAATAATATTTGCATTCCAAAAAACTTCATCTTTTTTTTTTAATGCAGTGAGGTTAAACAAATGAGGTTGCTGCTGACAGTGTTGTTCATACCACTTGCGTGCTCCTTGTTTTAAGCCAGCACGAGAGAAACTGCTACGTCTGTGTGAAATTAATTAGAAAACAAAACATTCCATCTTTCTTCATTTGGCCCGCTCCTTGTTGTTTACCATAATTAAGTTATGAGAAAATCATCTTACACACTAGGAATACAAAATTGTCTGAGTCTTGTAAATACATAAGCTAGAACTGACTTGATTTTTTTGAGTGGTCCCACATCCTGCATATTCAGAAAACTCTTGCATATGAACAGTCAGAAAATAAATAAGAATAAATTATTCAGAGAAAAGAGAAGAAATCTGGAGAAGGGGGAATAAGTATTATAAGGCAAAGGTTTCATCTGACTTTTAAAGCATGAAGAAATATAAAATTAACAAAGAACAGACAGTATAACACAAGGAATATAAAGAAAGACTAACATGATCCTATAGAGGAATTTTTCCTGGTTCAATGAGACTGACTCAAGAAGCTGACTTTGGATTTATCAATAGTAGAAATATAAAATAACTGTAGGAAGAGTTTAGAGAAGAGAGGTAAAATCTGAGTGTGAGACAGACTAAAAAATAAAAGAGAAAGCAGCTCTTACCATTCACATATTGTTCTTTAGATGTTCAAAGCAGTGTACAGACATTATCAATTAACTCTCATATAATATCTGTTTAATGCAAATAGGTTTTTAATTCTCTTTTTACAATTCAGGACACTAAAGAAAAAATGTAAAATAGCTTGACTAGGGACCCTGTAATAGGATGAGACCACTTGAGTCTCTTTCTTCTATTAATTCCCCCAGATGATAAAACTACTAATCAAAAGACCTGGGTAAAGCATACTGTATAATGCACATTTTCTATTTTCCACAGTCAAATCACAGCAATTACAGGGGCCATGCTTTATGAATTTCTGAAATGTGAGCTATCAGAATAAAAAAAAACATAATGAGATAATGGCATAAAAATATTAAAAAGGCAGAAAAAATTAAAGATTATATATTTTGTGAATCAAAGGCAATATGAAAACATTCAGATGGATTTGTCTGGAGGTCTGAGATGGTTTCTCAAAGCTTGTTTTACCAATCCTGTTGCTGTGCTTACTTAAGCCTGGACTCTTCCAACTCTAAGCCTTCTGACAAGATGATGCTAATAGTATCTAAAGCAAATAATGGGTTACAGGCAAAATTAACAAGTGTATTTAATAGTTTTATGTTGAAGAAAATCCATGTAGTTTGATGTAACTTGCTGGAGGCTTCAAATTACTGATCTTTGCAATGTACACAGGGCAATTGCATTTCTGCAGTCACACAGAGATTTGTATACATAGCTGGAATTGCTGATGAATATAAGGAAAAACTGCTTTGAGTTCATTAGAAAAAATCATCTTCTCTGAGGGTGAAGGCTAAATTTTGCTATGGGGGTTGATATTAAAAAGCACTCTACAGATGTTCATTGTTACCGTCAGTGGCACTGACAAACAATGTGTTTGAACAGGGTATCAGATTGCTATTATTGCATCCTGTTTGCTAGAATAACAACATGGTACCACAGCACTAATTTTGCTAAAAACTAATATTATCCTATCTGGAGTTCAGGAGAATAAGATAGGATACTGAAAATACTTGTTTCTTCCTGGTGCTTCCAATAGCTAAAGCATGAGTGTATTTCTTAATTGCCATTGATTCATTCTCTCATGTATATTGGTTTTCAAAATGTTTTCAAAAATGTTTGCTGAGTAGCTGTGGGAAGTGATCTGAATGTCCAGTATGCTCCAAGTGATGTTAGATTTTCCCTTTGTTTTATGAAAATTGTGTTCTGTATTATCCCCTGCCTTTAAGTGGTTTATGATCTTTTCCCACTGCAAATCATCTGCAAAATTGATTAATATGCTTTCTTCCAATCATTCCTGAAACTATTGCACACAGAAAACCCCCAGAAGGCACCTTCTCTCAATTAGCACTGGGGTTTTTTTGAAGGCATTTCTCTGCATTCCCATGCTACAGATTATGACATCAAACAATTGAGATTAGGATCAGAGTCTGAACAAGCAGGAAGGACATATGTTCTTAGGGGAAAAGATCTCACACACAGAGATATTTTCAGTAAATAGCAGATTATAAAAGCTCAGCAAAAGCCCAGGCTTTAAACTGGCTTATTTTAAAGGCTGTTCGTTCCTCTGCCACTTTTAAAGCAACATTTGGTCCTCATGAACACAGAAAACCAATAGCGTGTAACCCAGTCAGCCCTGCTGGAGTAGGCACCTCTTACTCATATGGAAGCTTTTGCCAGAAACCCATGCACACTGGTACCAGCTTTTACCATGTTTTCCTGAGAAACTGAGGTGTCTTGCTCTTGCTTTAGACCGCAAACATTTCTAAGACGGTCAAGAAGAGCCCTTTGTTATGGTTCATCTCTTTATTTCTGCCTCCAGAGGAGGAACAAACCAGGCACAGGCTTTTCTTCTTGTGTGAGTAAGGATGGGAGGAAGAGAGATATATGGGGGTCCCACCCAGCCACAGACCTCTCCTTCCCAGGGGTGGTGAGGAAGAAAGGAGGTGAAATAAAGGCTAAGTTCCCCCATACAATGGCTACACTGTGATTTTTTTTGATCCTCTTTTATGTCTAGTAAGGCACAGAAGTAGGAGACGTCCTTGTTCTGGAGTTCCTGCTTTATTGAAAGCCCCATATTTTCTTGGGTATGGAGCACTGTAAAGAAAGCAATCTCAGAAGAAAAGTAAGAAGAAAAGTAACCCAAATTCCTGTCACTGGGGTGGTTCTTTTATTTTCTGTGGGGTTTTGCATAGTGCCATGGTCAAAGACAGGCTTCCAGACAGAGGCCAAGCTCCTCATGCCAAAAGTCAGGTAGCAAAAGTTTATTTTTTAAAAAAAACCTGATCAATATGGGTCATAATTAATAAGTGATGAGATCTAATATATAGTCCTATAGGTTATTTTAACATTATATGATTTTTAGGATGGCAGCATAAAAGTATGTTTGATGTAGACAAGAGGGCACATTAGTTTGATGATATAGAGTAGCACAAATTAGTAGAAAGGTTGCCTCACCATTTAGATCTCAAAAATGTTTGTTGAGTTCAGATACCTTGATTTTGGGGACTCACTTGTTTTCTTGTTATCTACTTAAATCAGGCACAAATTCATTGAAACACGTGTGATGATATTAGAAATTAGAGCCTGTATTTTGAGACTGACTTACATTTAAAAAGTTTTTTTTATAAATCAAAAATTCTAAAATTTTGGAATCCCTTTTGTCTCCCCAAGCCAGTACCTCCTGGGCATTTTCCTCAGGGATGCACCTTTGTCCAATAAAAAAAAAAAAGCTACACAGGTGGTGAGATGCATTTGAACATTCATTATTTCCATGGCTGATAACACAAGAGCTGCATGACAGTGAAAGCATCAAAGCAATTTAACTTGCCCACATTATTAGGAAAGAGCTGTTTGTCCAGTCCTAGTACATTAAAATGTAGATGTTATTGCCTCAAATCACAGCTATCCCTGACTGAAGCTGTAAGAGAGTGGAACCATCCAGGAGAGAGTAGTGACAAATGTATTCTAACCTTTTCTTCTTGTCACTTGAAAAATTTTCCATTTTCTACATAAAATTTAGGACAATGTGTATTTTCAGTTGTTTTTATTTTTTTTTTTTAATTACAGCATTTGCACTGCCTATATAAAAGGACATTTTAGTAGTTCACTTGACATTTTACACAAAACTCCAAGCATATTGTGACCTTCTTTATAAGCAGTAATTTTTAGAATGTGTTTTCATCAATATAAAGCTTAAAGAGTGATCAGATGAAAATGTTTGTTTCTTAATACCAGTAAAATGTATGCTTAACCACTTAAATCTCTTTTACTATAATTCAAAGGAAACAATTGATCTGATCCAAACATTTATTCATACTTAGAGAAGAAAGCTATCTTAAGACAAAGAAAATACTTTAATTCTGTGGTCTGGTCTTATATTGTCTGGATATCTGAAAATATCATTCTAACATTTCCCCTGAAAGGGATTCTTTCATACAGAAAACCAAAAGAAAAGGAAGTGGGAAGTTTGTTGGGCAATGCTTATGTTTTGTGAACCTTCAAACCCAGGCTAGAGTTGGTTTATTGGGTCAGATGATACTTCATCACATGAAAAAACATCTTTAAGAAATTAAGCACATCCTAGTGGCTTAGTATGTGCATTCCATTTGTATTTGAATGAATTAAACAATGCGTTTTCTTGAGAGGCAAAAGGAAACTTTCTTTTCCTTACTCTTCTGATGTTTAGTTTTAAAGTTTTCCAACCACATATGGTTGATGTGCTGGAGCAATGAAACCAAGAATAAGAATTTAGTGCTATAATTTCATGAACATTAGCAGACGTAAGAGCCCACTGTTAAGTGGTTCACCCAGAAATCAATCTCTTGATTATAGATGCTTACAAGTTAAAAAGAATATGATTTGATTGATTACATCAGCCTTCATTATTCCATGGATTAGAAGCTGAGATAGTAATTATTGTGCAAGAATAGGTGTGGTACAAATGAGAGAGTTAAGACAGCATATGGAAAAACAAATGACAAATTTGATTGTATACAGGTTTACTACCACTTGGTAAAGAGTAACACAATTTTGAGAAGATAGGACTTTCTCCTGGAAGCACAAACAGTGGACAGCACTTTTGGGGATAACCCTAAACTAAGCACACTGATGTCTAAGAAGCTTGGGAGTGTAAAAATAAAAGGAAGAAATAAAAAGAAGATGAAAATAAACCTAATTCCTATGCTTCTACAAGGTAATGGCTCAGTAAAAGAAAGGGAAAGACATAGGCATAGGAGTGCTTGAGTTCAAACAGATATGTATGTTAATCTGACTTTTTTTTTTCTACTCCTTGGACTTACAGAGAATTCAGGAAAGAATTAAAAAAGGTAGGCTCTTTTGGTAGCCGCCTTTTCAAAATGGAAGTCTTTCTTCCAAGGCCAACTGCTAACTTCTGCTTCTTCAACTGGGAAAATTCACAGAAAACTTTTCAAAAGTTCCACTTTCCTAACTTAAGCTTGTAGGTATTTCATGGAAATTGATCTGTATGAATGATAATAAAGGCAAAATTTGGAAGAGGAGAACGGAACTGTGCTTAGGCCAAGGGCTGAATACAGAGTGAGGCAAAAGTGAATGAAAAGAATTAGCAGTCGATTTGGGTTCTGTGGGCAGAGAGATAGTAAGTGAATAAAGTTAAGGGAGATGAAGCTTCTCAGCAAACACCGTGTGGTCTGACTGCAGTTTTCTAGGCACTTTGAAGTTCAATGAGTATAGATTCAGGAGTCCATTAAAATGAGAGTTACAGTAGCTGATGCAGAAAATAATTATGATGTGACCAAAAAGGATTTTTAAAGAGATGGAACCTGGTAATGTTTCAGAAAAAATATCAGAAATTCAGATAAAGATTTTTTATCATATTTTAAGATAAGGATTTTCAGACAAGGATTTTCTACTATATTTTAAAGTTTCAGTAATTCAAAACTGAGATACAGAGAGTAGAATTGGTGTCTCATGATGGGACATTTTACTGAGAAAATAGCTTCATTCAGAAAAATAAAGTACACAGAAAGCTGAAAATCCAGGCAGCATTTCTGTTCCTAGTTAAGGCTTTACTTCTTGTCTTTCCCTTGAGAAAGTGTGCAAGGTGCTTCTTTCTCTTTCCCATGGTGAGTCATGGCTACTGTCAGCTCTTGTAATCCTTTGCACACAGAAAACAAAATTATATTAACCTTTAATCATCTGGTTCTTTTCTTACAATGCTTAACTCACAGAAGCAAAGCTCCTAAAGCACATGCCAACTCATCCAAAAGTACGATTTTTACTTGCACCTTGTCTGTGGAAAACATTTGGACAAAGCATACAGATATACTCAGTTTACATACGCCGCTGACAAATACCACTGAAAGCAAGACTGACAAATAGAATATGGTGGCATTTTCATTATTGTCACCTCCTTCTAGATAGCCTAGAATTTTATACAAGATCTAATAAAATCTTGTGGCAGCATGGCACCAAGTTTTAAAACCTTGAAATTTAAAGCAATTATTCTTTCTCTGAAAGAGCACTTTTTTCCCCCTAAAAGTATTCAAGTATTGATTAGCAAATATTTTTGTCCCAACCATAAGAATGTTTGGGATTTTTACCTTGTTTTTGTTTTAAAATATGTTCACATACCTAGGATCATATACTTTTTATGTGCAACTATGTACTTATCATTCTATTTTTCAATTTAAAGATAATGATGGAAATTTTCCAGTTGCTCTATCACCTCTAGATTTCCCACTCATATGAAAGGCAAAATATTTTTGAAAATAGGCTTTTTCTCCACACCTTGATAGCACTTTATTTTTCAGCCTAAATAAATTGGATGCATCAAAAGACTTAGTGTTACTCTTCCTGATTCATCCTATGTCAGTCTCATCACTTCAAGATACACAGCTCTTCCTTCAACAGTTCCCTTCAACATTTCTACACTACTTTCTGACTGTACCAGGTCCCTGTTTTTTGAGATGTATTTATATAATTTGGTTGTCCTAAAAACCTGTCTCTCCTTTTGTACTTGTGTTTACCGAAATCCCATTTTCAATGCCTCTTTTGACATTATTTCTACCAGACCACATGGGAGAACACTAAATACGCTTCATAAATTCCCATGCTTAAGCATCAAAGAGTCTACACCAGCCCAACTGGCATTGCAAGTCATATTACATCTTTTGTAGATTGATACACATCTGTGGAGGGCAAGGACTTTTTCATATATCTTTAAAACTGTGGCTTAAAACTTAAAAAAGAAGAACTAACGTTTTAATACAAACACAAGAACATTGTTTGCTTGTGAAAATGCACTGAAGTCATCCAGAACAGCATACTCCAAACAGAAGTACACCACATAAAACATTCCTCCCTCTGTGGCTGCAACTCTTTCTGTTTCATGTACACAGATGTTAGTGTGGACATTATGGGGAATATCTCATGTTGCACTTTGATGACTACTGAGAAATACTACTGACAGTCTCTTCTTCTGACCTCTCTCCCTCTGCATTCAGTTCCGCTCTCCACTCTGCTGTAGGGAGTTTACAGTATAAATTACAGGGACACTAGAAACTTCTGGTGGAGTGTTTAGAGGACCCACAGAGGCTCGGGTCTCTTTGCAGAAAAGGAGGTGTTTATGCACAAAATTCTTGTCTCTCGGTGACTTCAGTGGGAGCCACAGGGCTGTATCAATCTGGAAGGTGAGGGAAGAAGGCTCTGTGGCTGAGTGATAAAACCACAGAGTACACCAGGCAATGCTGGTGGGTCACCCATCCTCACAGGAGATGTTAAACTGCCCCTCGGGTTAGGTCATTGTAAATGAGCCCTGTCCTTACGTACATAAAAATCTGAGCCTCACAATGCCTATATTTTCTACAACACAGACGAATTTCAAAATCCCTGTGTGGCCCCTCAGACTCCCTGTGTGGTACATATCCAGCACTAGCCTTGGGGCAAGACACTTTTGAGCAGCACCTTGGTTTCCCCACCCTGTGGCACCCAAAGAAAGGATCAACCTAAAGTTAGCATGCTAACCTTGCCTGCAACTAGAAGAGAGAGGTCCTCCCTTGGAAGGTCCATTCCACAAAATACAATTTTTGAAGCAGCACCCAGCAGCTGTTCCCCAATTGCTCTTTGTTCTTTTCCTGCCTTCTGAATCCAGCACCAAGATAAATGGCAGAGAGAGCCCCTTTCACACTAAGATATAGTCTGGCAGTCAAAATAGCCTCATAGGATGTGGGGATTTGAAAGGAAAATGCGAAGCTCAGGTCCTTCACTATCTAGCTGCATAATCTAGTTGTGAAGTTATTATTTAAAGGGGTTGATACAAACCAAACTAAAGCAAACAAACCCCAAAAATCAGTCATGCTGTCTTAAAGTAGTTTGTTCATAGCAGATATTTGAGACTGTTTCAAGAAAACTTCTTGGTTGAACATCTCTGAGGATCTAAATGTCTAGACCTTGATCACATTTAGAAGTCAATTGGAACTTGGCTCTCTGTTTTTAACTTTCTCTAAGTTTAGGAGCCACCTGAATTAGGTTGAAAGTGCAAAAACACTTTTAGGATTTTATCTTTCCATTTAGTTGATCAATTTTCTCTCAACTTCTGTTTTGTTCCTCTAGATCTGGCAACTTGAGATTTGTTCACTGAACAAGGAAGGACTGTGATATGCCTTGCAGAAGGAATGAATTTTTGCAGAGTTCATCCATTGTGCCATTTTTCTTCCAAGTAATGGAAAGGTTTCATGTATCTGTACCTTTTTGGTGAACAGTTTTTCTGCAATCTCTTTTATGGAGAGCAACTGCACTATTAGTTGACAGTGTATCAAGAAGAATTGGTCATGGGAAAACATACACTTTGACATGAGCCAGAGCAGCAACAGGAGAGAAGAAGAAGAAAGTGTCATAAGGGATAGCAATGTAGCATTTGATTATATTTTTTTTCTTGAGAACATGAGGGCATGAAAAGTAAGCTGTGTTGTTCATTAAAAGAACACAACATTGTTCAGGCATGACCCTGCTCCTTCCCAATAAAGACTTTATTGACCTCTGATCTGATCTGATCTGATCTGGGAAAAAATGGCTGATGAGAAAAAGGATTTCAGTGAATAGATTTCCATTTAAACCTACTGACTGCAGTACAATAGGGAGATACAAGCAGTTTCCCTAGACCTAATTCAGTAAAGATTGAAGGAAGCAGGCTCTCAGAAGGCTGAGGCAGTCTGCTGGCAGGTCATAATGGGCTTCCAGCACTTCTGTAGTAGATCTGTTACTACTTAAAAATAGCAGACACTTGTTAAAATGTAGCTATTTCTCATCAGCTTTAGACTGGTACTATTTATTAGTTTAGACGCCACTGATTCCGAAAAGCCAAGGCAGTTCCTACACAATTAGAAGAAAAATATGCTTTTGACTCCCAGGAAAGTTTCCCTCCCAGCTCCCAGTTTCCCGCTCAGGCTCTTTTGTGAGGCGAGTGGTGAAACTGGCTTTTGTGAAGGAGAACCACACATGCAACCCAGACTCTTCGGACAAGGCACCATCATTCATGCTGCTCGCATGCTGACAAACTCTTTGGTTGTGTTGCTAAGGCAATGGTGCTGGTGTAGCAAACACATCGCTGTTAAATACCCCCCGAGGGCAATGGGGACGGAGGGCAGCAAACCAGATGGTTCCACTCATTCCCAGCAGTTGGCCACCGCTCTGTGCAGGGCTGACTGGGAGCTGCTTTCCAGAAGGACAGCCAGTTCAGAAGGCTTGTGGGCTGCTTTTCGTTAATTACCTCTTTTCGAGAAACATATCAAAGGACAGTTTCGTCTTCTAAGCAACACATTCAAGTCACTCGAAACATTTCCAGTCAGCTCGGGCTACAGCAGCAGCAGTGAGGGACCACTGGGGTGTTGACACGCAGATGTGCGAGGGGCAGGAGCAAGAGGCAGACAGTGGCTGGGGCTTGCAGCCATAAAGGGCTGCTGCCCTGCCCTCCTTGATGTTTGCCAGTGGCTTTCTACATGGGACACCTCTCCACAAAACTCCAGGTATTTGGATAGTCTCACATGTCTGTGATGAGGGCACAGGAGCTGTCACAGGACTGGGAGCAGAAGAGCATGCTGATACCAGAAAAAAAATGCAGTTAGATGCTTTCCTTTCTTTTCTTTTTTTTTTTTTTTTTTTCCCCACACAAAGGTTGGAAAAAAATAAAGTCGTGTACCTGCTTTTATTCCACTCCTTTTATTTTCATTTCTCATTGCTTGGAGGTGGGAGAGGGAGGTGGAGCACTTTGATTGAGGGGGGGTTGCCACAAAACATGAGTTTCTCATCTCGCCTGCGTGTGCGGATCCAGTTTCCTGTCCTTGATCCCAGATTATTTTCTCCCGTCAGGAGACAGCTGGTTTGGCAGAGCTGAGCCAGCAGCGGCTCTGCTGAGGGCGCTGGGGTGCGGGGCAGGGGAGGGCTGCCATGGCCGGGCAGCAGGAGCCACGCTTGAGGCCACGTGCGGGTGACCGGCGGCAGCGAGAGGTCCTGTGAAAGCTGGCGGGACAGCCTCCCCTGGCCGGCCTCCAACCCGCGCTCTTCACAGGCTGTTCTCAGCCTCGCCTCGTCCGCAGGATCCAGCCAGGAACAGAACGTGAATCCCTTCTTTATTGGCCTCAAAAGGCTCCTTTGATAGGCAGGCCCACGCCTGCCATCGCTGTTTGATCCCCCGCTGCTGAGCCGACTCTTTGCCAGTAGCAGGTGACATTCCCTCATCCCACAGGTGCCCTGAGGGGCTCTGAGCCCCGAGAAGGGGCACAGCCGGGTCACAGCCCCTCCACTGGGACCTGTGCTCAGGGCTGAGCTCTGCCTCCCGCACAGGAGCAGCTTGTGAGCTTGCCTGGTGCTCACAATGGCGTTTGCCTGGTGAGATTTTTGTCTTTCACCCCAACAACTGCCCTGAGAAAGGCTTTTGGAGAGTGCCTGCCTCTCCAGAAGGCACAGTAGTTGATTTCCCAGACAGTCATGGCCATTTGGGGCCCCTGGAGTGACCATCAGGGAGGCAGGCGCCCCCCCCCGGTGCCACAGCACAGGCAGAAGTGGTGCAAAGAGGCTCTTTGGCACCCTGTCGTGTCTGGGTTCCGTGGCTGAGCTTTGGAGAACATATAGCCCAGCTTTTGTGCACCTCAGCAAAGGAGCAGGAATTGAATCAAGGAAAATAAATAAGGACTTTTAAAGACATGCTTATTTATGGACAGGCTTTCATGCATGCATCTTACAGCACTCGGCATAAAATATAATAAAAACAAGCATCATGCTGAATATGATTCAGAAAATAAAAATGTCTTTAAATACAATTTAACTGCCAGCAGCTCAACATTCTTCATTCCTCTGGGGAAGGAGTAAGGGAGACATGAAGTTATGTGACTACAGAAGCCATAAGACATGGGTATTTTTAGAGGAAGTACAACTGGGGAATCAACTGACCTGTGACAAGGGTTTAATACAAGAAACGCTCCTGAAGCCACCCAGCTCCTGAGGGCAGTCAGGCAGCCTTGGTCAGGCCCTTGGGAGAGGGATGGAGAGGGAGGTCAAGACCCAGCAGCTCAGCTCCCGCAGCTGGTCTCAGGCACCCCATGGAGGCATACCTCCACCCAAACAGATCTTCAAACGCTTCTACTGACAGGCCTGGCTGAAGCCTGGGTAACATCAGTAAAACAGTGGGAGATCCTGAATGCCTGCCACCAGTTCTCTGATATTTCTGCCCTTCTTTTTCTCTGTTCCCATTCAGGTCGTCAGGTAGAGAGGCAAGTAAAGCTGTCTTGGGGACACCCTGCAATGTCCCGCAACCAGAGACACGGGGGGTGCTTCCTGTGGTTCCACACCATATCTTCCAGTTCCTGCTACCAACCTGGGACAGCCAGAGCTTGGTCACAACCCTGAAAAATTGGAGATGTTTTCTGCATTCGTCACCTTTTTTGCCACCAGCATTGAGATGAGCCAGGATGTTTGCTCACAGTCTCTGTTGAGCAATCAAGGATGAACACATGCAGAAGCTGAAGAAAACTCAGCCTGTAGACGGAACTTTTTTCTTTCCTCCTCATGCTCATACTTACCAAGTCAGAAGAGCACTTTTTTGAAAGTAAATACCTGTCATGCAGCAGAGCTGGAAAGGAGGGTATTTATTGGGACTCACCCATTTTTTTTGCCTATGGACATTTTATCACTTGTGTGACTTTTCGAAGACTTTCTTGCCAGCATTCTTTCCATTAAACATACAAGGACAAGGGTGTTTCTCAAGGGATTCAAAGAGGACTTTATTTTAAATACCTCTGGAAAATAATATGTCAGTCTAAAAGTGTCCGTGATTTTCCCATATTCTTCACAGGAAAATAGGGAAACTTCGACCTTTCTTCCCTGTTAGTTTCATATTTTATGTTTATTATCTGAACATTTACTTGTGGAAGACCCTCAAATTAATTTTCATAGAAATGTTGTTCTAAACCTGATGCAAGAGTATGCAAATATTGAGAGGCAGGTTGCTTCATGAACAAATTAATTAATAATTGTAGATTTAGGTTTTTTCTTTCTTAGGTATTAAAATTCATCTCAATATAAGAAACATAATAGGCACCTGTGCCTGTTTTGAATTTCCCCCTTCTGCTTGTAAAAGAAGATGCCTTTATGCTACAGCTCCCGTTTGGTTTGGGCAATACCAAAAACCCAAAAGAACATGAAAAGAGTGAGGAAGAAACTTGTTTAATTGCAGAATCTATAGGATAAAGTTGCTCTTAAGAAAATCCAGTTTGAGATTACAAATTTATAAAATCAAAGATCTGAAGTGATAGATTTATGGCCATAGTTAAAAATTCTTGAAAATCAGACATTCCTATTTTTTGTCAGAAAAACTAGATACTTTACCTGCATAATTGTAATTTTCCTGCTGTAGCTCAATGTCTTCTAAAAATGAAAACTGCATATAGAAGATCGATGTATGTTCTTACTATTTAATTTTAAATTTGTTTTCCAAGAGGTTAGATTCTACTCTGAGCTGCTTTTTCTTAAATTGAATGTTGAAATTTATTTCTAAATTCATGTATATGGTGTATGGGTCCTCTGCTTTGATGGATAGCCTTTCTAATTTGTGTGTATGTATTTGGACAAAAAATGATTCAGACATCAGAAAATGAAGCCAACTCAAAGCTGTGTATTAATGTGTTATACAAATTCAGGTGCTTTAAATGCAGTATTTTTAGTCTTGAACTTCATCTTCCCATTGCATCCTGGCAGAATGGTAACAGGTAAGGAACTGAAGAGTCAGCCTTGGAGTAAGGATTTCTCTGCTGAATTGACTGGAACTTTGCCTCTGATTTTGCAAGCAACATGTCTGAGCCCTCCTACTGCACAGGTCTAGCTCTGCCACATATTCCAAGTTACACACAATCCAGTGGTTTCCATCGTGGGGCAACAGATAGTGACTAGGCCAATGCATTTGGTGTAGGCAATGCATCTACTAACCTCAGTTTCCCCAAATATACAGGCAAATACATTAATCACCAGAAGACCAACAGACAAACCCATAAAGCTCATAAGCAGACTGTGTGTGGTCATATACTTAGGTACACAAATATGTACCAATAGTCAGGGCACCAGGGCACTGCCCAGGTGTTGGCTGCTTGGTGTGCATCTGCTGGTTTGTAAGAGGGAAGGAGTCAGTGCAGCAGGATGGGGAAGCTGAAAGGTGCTAGAGTGATGCAGGAAAGTATTCAGATTATTATGCATAATAGATGTTCTCTTTCAACTTGCTACGTTTGAGGAACTTCCCTGATTTTTTTTTCCTTTCTGTCCATTTATCTGCAGTTTGGTGGTCTGAACAGAGGAGAGCAAAGGAAAAAATGGCAAACAACTTGCAAATAAAACTGCAGTGTTGAACATCCTTTATAACACTTGCAAATTTAACTTTGTCTCCTTGGAGACTTTAGACTCTGCCACATATTAAGATCAACTTAATCTACAGAACAGAATCTTGTGACCAGCATAAAACCTACAGGCGCAACAATCTCGAAGTGCTGTAAATGGGTCTGATACTATCCAACTGCTTTTTTTAGGTATCTAAATGCAAGTTTGTTAAAATTACGTCTTGGCTCTCAAGGTTAAAAAAATGTATTTGGCGTTCCTTACTGATCACCAGACATCTCAGCTCTGTCCAAATGCATGGTTGTGTTTTCCCATGCACCAGGAGGAAATGGAGCGTCTCATTGCCCTACAGCTGTGACTCCACCAGCAGTGAATAGGCGATGACAGATGGGACGTTGGATTTGGAATTCACATGATTTCTGAAATCCCAAGTGCTTGCTGGTGGGCATGGCAGTGTTTCTTCTCATCATTTTACACCCAAAATTTCCCTCTTCTGCTTATCTTAGAACAGATAAAGACAATTGCTATACGTGTATGTATACATTACTATTATTTGAAAAAACCCTCAGATATTTCCTGCTCTTTTTCCACTCCTGCCTCCCACCATAGACCAGCCCAGCCCACCCTGGGGAAACACTCTTCATGCTGAGGGCATGCATTGTGTGGGTGCTGGCAAGTGCTCAGGGGTTACGCCAGGAGGAAGGCTGCAGCTGAGTCAGAAGCGCTGCGGTAGCGCTGGGCTGGGGGCAGTCAGCAAAGAAAGAGCAGAGAGACAATTCTTCTGTTTCTGGCTGCTAATGAGCTTTCGGGTGGCAGTGCTGTTCTCATCAGGACTATTTGTTTTTACAGGCTGCTCTTTGTTGACTTTAGGCTTGTTTTCCTTGCCATGTAATACAAATATTCTCAGGCGTTAAGCTTTCCTTGCCCCTACTGCCTTCTTTTCATGTGGGACCATGTAGGGCCTAAATTTAAACTTGATTGATAGCATTTAATCCAGGGAGGGTCAGAGTACTATTTTCCTGTTAAACATTCTCTGGTTTGCTTCTTCTGTTTACAATCATGTCTTTAAAGTGCTGTAGTCAGTCCTCCTTCCCAATGAAATCTTTTCTGCTTTCCTTGCCGCTGTGGGATAGTTGCTCTTAATTATGTGGAGCCTCATGCCGCTTTGTCTGATCCTAGATGGAAAAGAACAACAGCTATGGGCCTTTAAACCAGATGATGCCATGACTTACATGCTCACTCCCACTATAATAGATCACAGGCCCTGAATTCCACTGCTGTAAACCACTAAACATGGAAATACGAAAGCAGTCCTGGTTGTGTTTTCCCTTTCCTGACAGTCTTTGAGAAACATCTTCCTTGAGCAACCACATGCTCAGCATAACCATATGAGTGCATTTTTACAGCTCTGAAGACAGCAATCTTAGTGTCTGTGTCAGTACTGGATTTAAGTAAAAATTTTCTCTCTACCAGATGTCTGTGCAATCTTATGCATGTTATTTGCACATATTTTGAGCATGAGAGCTCTTGCTGATGTCAACTAACTGCATGCATAGGCTTTTACTGACTCTACCTAGTTTATATTGTCATTGCCTCTGTGGCAAAACTCTGACATTCTTAGTAAGGTGGAGGGGTTTAGCACCAAAGAAGGAAAGGCAGGGCACCCTCATTTAATGCTCTACACATTTTCCCTTTTTCCTGGAAAATGCATGTTCTTTTATTGACAACTTGCAGTATTCTGTTTTCAAAAAAATTCCTCCAGCAGTGATGAAATATGCATACATGCACGCACACAAGAACAAAGGAAAGAAAAACACCTGAACCACGATGTGAAGTTGGAATCCTTCTTAATTTTTTTAAAAACCCTTTCCATTTGTTTGCCACCATAGTCATGTTTTACTCTTTATGATCTACCTGCAGTGTTCCCTAAAGTACATTGACAGTACTCTGCCAACACATGTGTACAAAGCTAAATCATTGGTGCTTTTACATGGTATAGTTCATCAGGGTTAGGAATTTATGGACTGTTGACAAATCTAGACTGAAAAACACATGTCCTGACTGACACTGTTTGAGCAGCTGGTATTTTCTGTTCAGACAACCTGTGAAAAAAAAGTCTTTAATACACAGAATTTGGAGTATAATTTTTTTAAAAGTATATAATGGCAGAGAGCTATCTCACAGTCTACAACCTTAACATTTTGTAAAGATGGTTCTGCATTAACCAGCTGCTACTGCAAGAGCAGATGTGTACATTCTCCTGAGGAGCTACACAGCCATGCGTGCACACACTCAAACCCTCATTCAGAGGAGGAACATATTCAAACAAGTAAGTACACCTCTTGAACTATGCTGTTAGGATCTTTAGGGCTTAACTGCTAGGAAACCAACAGCACTAGGCTGGCTGATGTGTAAAAAAGATACTGGATGAAATATAATTTGTCAATTGGAAGTGGAAAATTTGGAAATGGAAAATTGCTCTCCTGAGAAATCCAAAAACAATGCACCACACCCACCCCCCACCCCAATCCCTCCAAAAGCCTGACAAGAAAACATGAGGAAACTACTTAGGAAGAACTAGGGACCAGTATTTGTCCAAGACCCTGTGACCCCGTGAAGTGCTTGAATGGAAGAAGGGTCAGCTCGTTTTTCAAGAGTCACAAAAAAAGATATAAGCAGATCTCGGCATTTTATGAATCCAAGAACAGACACTTTACCTAGCGTAGTAAAATAAAAAATTTAAAAAAAAATATTCTTTGTCTATCTGGAGTACTTTCATCTGGCTCTACAAGCATGGGAGGCAGGAGCAGCCACAGGAATGTCTGTACTATTTGAGACCAAATGTCCTTTACCTGGTCTTCCTTCTCCTTAGGTGTCCACATATGGATGATAAAGGGTAAATAAGGACAGGACAAGAATGTATGGTTCTTCCCTCTTTAGATCCTCTGCCGTGTCCAACTCTTTTCGAGTGAGTAGAACTTTTGGGGACCTGATGCAGTTTGTTTCTTTAACAGCCTTCAATGGATCCTTGCTCCTACTGTTTCTCCAGTCTGTCTTTGTGCCCATATGAACTCTCTCCTCAGACAAGAACAGCTGCGTATCTTTGTCCCATGAAAAACCATCCCCTTTTGTTTACTTCAACCATGGATCTCACAGTCTATGTATGATGATTCCTACCTCATATATAGACAATAAAAAGTTAAATCCTCCTTTAGACCACTCATGATTTTGTAGAGATCCATCATATCTCACTCAAGTTGTCTCTTTTTGAGTCTGAGGGCTACTACTGCTACTTAGTTGCTCCTCTTGGAGAAGATGTTTTGCGCCATTCTCATCTTTATTGCACTTTCACTGTTTTAATATATCCTTTTCTAAAGGAGACCAATACATCGCACAGTGATATGACATTTAGCTTCTGGACTGTCAAGAGGACATTTTGCACCTTCCTAATGGGCTAGAATAATTTAAACTTGGTTTTGAGTACTTCAGCATTTGCTTCTTGTTCTTGGCTTATTTAAGTTTTCGTATTAAATCTAGAATGCTAGAATGCATATTACAGTGTATGTTCCTTTCCTGGATACAACTTTATCTTTTCAGAAGAATATCCTGTGTCTATAATAAAGAGCCCAATTTTTCTATTTAATTACATAAGCTTCCCTTTAAACTTTTTCAAGGCTTACCTAATACATGACAAATAAGGAACCAATAGCAAGATTTTAGCACTCAATTCTGCACTATTATCCTTATCACATTCTTAGCAGCATCTTCTAGCTTCTTTTTAACAAGCTTCTTTAAAAAAAACAATCAAACCAGCACCCAAAATCAAAACCAAAGCCACAAAATCAACCAACCAACTGAAAAAAACCAAACTTCCCTGGAAAACACTAAAAAAGACCCCAGAAACCCGCTGTTATCCTTTGGAAGACAAACACAATGTTTTGGACTTTATGATCTTGATGTTCGGAAACACATCCAGAATATGCACATCAGAGTCATGGTACATGGAGAAGATTGGCAGCCCCAAAGGGATTTTATAGAATCAGAATTTTAAGGGGTTGGAATGGACCTTAAAGATCATCAAGTCCCAAGCCCCTTGCCATGGGCAGAGACACCTCCCGTAGACCAGGTTGTTCAAGGCCTTATCCAGCCTGGCTTTGAACATTGCCAGGATTGGGGCATCCACAACCTCCCCAGGCAACCTGTTCCACTGCATCACCACCCCCACTGTAAAAAATTCCTTCCTAATTTCTAACCTAAATTCCCCCTCTTTCAGTTTGTCCCCATTACTCCTCATCCTATCATTGCAGATCCCAATGAATGGTCCCTCTCTGCTTTCCCTGTAGGCCCCCTTCAGATACTGAAATGTTGCTATGAGGTCTCCACACAACTTTCTCTTCTCCAGGCTGAACAGCCCCAGAACAGCCCAACAGAAGGTTGCCAGGTTTGCTCACAGACCAGGCACAGCCAGTCATGAAACCTCACACTTGATTTATAAACACTAGTTATCTTTTAATGTTACCATTGTAAGTAATACTCTAGTCCAATTTCTTTGTTTATATCTCTCCCTGGGTGACTAATTTATATTTTCATTGTGTTTCTTCGTAGAGAAAAGGCTAAGAACTGCATTTTAAAAATGCATGAAAGCCTGGTAGTCCCTTCATACCCTATTTTAAATCAGTTGGTGTTAAATGTCTCCCAATAACATTACCTTAAATCTTAGTAACTGTATTATGTCTGTGGCTAAAGCAGAATTGCCTAAGTCTGAGCACCAGTGTTTCCTTTGTGCAAATTTAATGAGTGTGGAAGGAAACCTGAGCATAGCATTGAAACTCAGGTTCACACCTTTGCTATCCTACATGGAAATGTGAATTTCTGATAAAACAGTGATGATGTTGGGTTCTAGCAAAAAGCAGCTGAATTTACTGGGCTCCTGCTGGGCTTGCTGGCCTCTTTAGGAGAACACCAGCAGGAAACTTGTCTACCAATAAATAACATTTATGAGAAACATCATGATAACACATACAAAAAGCTAACGTAGAAAAATTTGGGAAATGTCTTTGACTTCGAAATGAAGACTCAGCTCATGACACTGCATGGGTTTTGCTTTCACAGAGCAACTTATACAGAGGAAAAAATTATACAACCTCCTTTGAATGCCTTATCTTTAGTCTCTCAACTCTCATGTCTTTTAAATTAAGGCCTTTATGCAGTAGTCACAAATGCCTGAGTTTCCAGGAAGTGCTTCTAATAAAAAGCAATTGTGCAGGATTAGACAGCACTCAATAATTTACAGCTTTCAGATCGTCCTCTTTCCATCCTGTTTAATGTACCTATTACACATAGGCTTTGCCCAAGTTCAGAATTATGAAATAATCATTCTCCCCCTCTCTTATTACTTAGTGGCAATGACAAAACTATTACTGGTTTCAATGTCGTAGAGCTAAAAGCAAAATTACTGAAGGTCCTCAAAGCAGCTAATCATTAACAAGATGTAAAAATCCTTTTCCTCCATCAATGTGTTGCTGGGGTTAGTTCATGTTGTTTGAAATTTTGTAGGTCACACATGAAGTAAAATCTGTGTCTGTGTGCTCCAGACCTAGTACTGACTGCATTAAGTGGGCATTTTAATATTTTGCTTTTGAAACAGGTTTTCCTGGCATTTCTGGGGTACTTTCCTACTACTTTAAGATACTCTGCTTAGAGTATTTCTCTCCTCTCCCTCCCTCCTTCCCTCCCTTTTTTTCATATTCATTGAACCAAAGTGTCCAAAATTAAACTAACAGCTATGGATACTACACAGATGCCAGGGCAGAATGTCAAACACTTCCTGTTTTTACACCAAGACTTAAAAAGAGTTTCTTCTCTCTTCCTCTGCTTCTGTGTCTACCAGCCACTCCAGGATTGCCATTTTGCTAGACTTTGACAGCCAGTAACTGAACAATCAACTTGAACTGTAACAGCATGGCCATAGGTAATGTAATTTCTGTCATACTTGTGATGGTCTGAAACAAATTACTTGGCAAAAACATCTTTCATTAAATGAGAAGACAAGGTGCCTTTTGAGGTCTCAAAAAGTCCAAAATTTACAACTTTTGTCTTGGATCTCTCAGTTTCATCCCGGATAATAAAGGAACAGAATAGTACAAAAATAACCCACCCAAAATTTCTGAGTTTCTTTCAATCCACAGCAACTGCCTGAGGGGCAGTTTTGTCTATTATGTGCTTTTCTCATAGGCTGTTTCTGGTAAACAGTTTGCCTTAAAAATGTCTGTCATTATTATCCCTGCACTTACAGGGAATGCTTTTATTCTAAATGCACAAAGTACACTGCTGAGACAGCCATGTAATCAATATAAGACTGCCTGATGATGCTCTGAAAAATATTCCTTGAGGATCTTTCTGTGTAGCTATATCTTGAACTTACTTCCTGTGGTAGAGTATAATTGCCTGAATTTTTCCAATAGAGAAACCTTTATAAAAAAAAAATCCTGTAAAAGTAGCCTGGTGAGCTGCATAAAGACCACAAACTTTGTATGGGCATTTCTTTGTGGAAATCCTTTTTTTTTTTTTTATGGTGCCACTTAGTTACTCTGAAAGATCTGAGGCCATTTCTTACTCTTTGACACATGAGCTTTCTGAAAATTGAAGTCCACACTGCATGCCATTCCTGTCTTAATTGACAGACAGATTGCATTTTTCTTTGTTAAATTTACTGCTGGAGAGAACAGGAATAAAATCAAAATCACTGCAAATCCAGGCAGCATTTTTATGATGGTGGTGTATAGGACAGGATAGTATAATAACAAGCATGGAAACAGGCTTCCCTAGGAAGTGGTGGAGTCAGCCTTTCGGGAAGTGTTAAAAAACCAAGAAGATGTGGTACTGTGTGATATGGTTCAGTGGGCACAGTGGTATTTGTTCAAGTATTGGATCTGATGATCTTGGAGATCTTTTCCATCCTTAACGATTCTATGATTCTAAGCAGTACAAGACTGACTGACTTTGTCAAAGTACTACAAGTCTATCTCTGTCCTTCTACAATCTTGTCCCGTCTGGAGGCAAAAATATTTTTAAAGTACAGTTCTGTTCATTAACCAAAACTGAAGATCAGTCATAAAATTTTATTTGGCCAATATATATCATGCAGTTACAGTTCAGTTTGAGGAGAGTTCACCAAGAAGTAGTCCAAACCTTACCTAGGGAAGTGAAGTGACCTTGGGACCCCGGGACACTACCGCATGTGAAGTATGTACTGAGAAGAATAGAAGGAAGAAGGAGCTAAGGGCAGGGAAATTTGACCCATGAGAACGGTCAGAGGAAGTGAGTTTGTTTAGTCTAGAAGGCTTGAAAATGAGGGAGGACATGGTGGCAGTTTTCTAATATGCAAACAGTTATAAAAAAGATTAATTTGTTGTTCATTATGTTCACTAGTCTTAGGACAAGAAATAATCAGATTAAATAAAGGGCATTGAAGTAATGTATTAGGAAAAAGCAATTATTTTTAACAAAACGTTGAAACAGGTGGTACAGACAGCCTAGGGTGAATAGAAGTCTTCCTTCACTGGAGATTTTTGGAAGAAGATAATCCTCCCATTCAGATTGTCTTGGCAAATGTCATCCTTCATCTGAGTAAAAGGAGGGAATAGATGATCCCCTGCAGTACTTTGCAACTTCTGGGATTCTAGGATCCATTTTTGGAAATGTAAAATTTCTAGCAGCAGCCTGCTCTTTCCAAAGCTGCTCAGCAGCCTTCTCACCTCTCTGGAAAACCCATGGCACATGCAGTGCTGGATCAAAGACCCTTTTCCATCTTGGCCACTGCCCAGAACCTTGCTATGCCTACTGGATGCAAGAGAAAGTGCCAGTGTAGGTAACCAGGATACTCTACTTCACTCTGGAAGAGCCTGGTACTGTCTTATGTTCCACCACCTACAAAAGGCTACATACAAAAAATTCACAGACTGCGTGGGGATAGAAGAGCAAGACAATCAGTCAGAACCTTACAGTTCTAATATACAAATGTCATGGCTGGACACAAGGTAAGAACAAAGTTATGCTTCCTGTTTTCCATCTTGGAAACCTCAGCAATTACTCTTGAGGCCTTGACCAGATTTGTCCAACGAGGAGACAAAGATTTCCCTGCTGTTTTTTCCCAAGCTTCTGCCTAAAATGACAGCTTCTTTTTTCTGCTGTCTTATCAATCCTTTGTCTTCTTGCCAAAAAGTATCAGAAGTGGCCTGTACGTGCAGGGAGGAATCTTATGTGTCTCTGCTTACTGCACAGCTACAAACATCTAAATTGGGAGCCAAGGAAATTGTCTATTAAATTCTGAGGGTTGAACACAGAGATGGCTATTAAAAATTGTGTCTTTTCTTGCTAGGAATTCATTGGTTCTATTAGCCTCTCAAATCAGACCCGTTCTGTACTTAGCAAAATCTGAAACAATTGTAATGCTGCTCAAAAAAAGAAAGGCAAAAGTGGAAAAGAAATGGTTTGTCACTAGTGCAGCTCACTTAAAATCCTTCAGCTGTCCTCCATGCTTAGAAATGCCTGCTGAGCTGCCTCATCAGAGAAGTTCCTCTGTGAATGTGACTGATTCCAACTTTCTTATTCAAAATTAGGCCCTTTCTTGCCTTTCCATCACCATCTTTGAGAGCCACCACTGGTGGGTCTGTGAGGATGCCTCAAAAGTCTCTGCAGTCCCACACTGTAACAGAGCATATATGAATGCCCTGTGAGAAGGAATGCAAGCTCTGCTTCATCAGTTTTCACCATCCCATTGGGGAGAATAAAACTCTTAAATTTTTTCATGTTCCATAGAGTTGTCTTTACTCTTCTAATTACAACTGCATTGTTGAGCAATCAAGTACGTGATTTCTAACAACCCCAGACAAGAGCCATTGCCCCAGCCTCTTAAATCTGGCTTGGAGCAGGCTCTTTATGTTGCTCAACTCATCTGATCATGATATACACAAGCAGTTCCATGAAATACCTGCTTCTCCTCTCAAATGCAAAATTCATTGCTTTTCTTCAAAGCTAGCATCCCAGCACATTTTGTTGCTCTTTGTCATGTCATGCTACATATTTAAGACATTTCATTTAAAAAAAAATCCTTATTGTTTTGCTGTTTTACTGCCATCTCACTATAGACAAAAAATTACTCCCAGTAACGGCGAGTCATGTTCTCCTTGATTTTCTTTGTTTTTTTCCTTGGGGTGTGTTGTCATATATGAAAATGGGCATGTCAAGCTGAAAAATTGCCTGTAATCCACCCATTCATCTTTAGTGTTTCAGATTTCTGCACACTTTCCCTGTGGAAGTTTCTTCCCATATTACTCTTTGTTTTCTTGATCAACAACTTGTAAATCTTCTCCACTTTAGCACTGTTCAGGGCTCTTCATTGCCTCCTTGCTCTCTGTCCCCTACTCTCTCCTTCAGCAGCATCCACAGTTTATCTGCAAAAGTCCTCTCTTCCAAGTTTGACACGTCTCATGCAAAATGGGACCGTGATCAAGAGTTGCAGTTGGCTCATTAATTGGTCACCTGGAACTATGGAAATGATCTTTATGCAGTCAATGACGAAAATTATTATCTATTTTTGTTTGCATGTATTCTACTCATCTCCATTTCAATATTTATTATTAAGAGTGGAGCTGGCATGTACATGAGTGGCTGATGAGCTGCATCAGCCCAGAAAAGCTTGACCAGGATGCAGAGATGCGGCTGCGGGTAAGTCTGATGCAGTGATAGGATGAGACCAGACCACAGATCCCAAACTGGCAAAGGAAATGCAATGGGAGTCAAAGTTTGTAACATAAGGGGAAGTGTCTTATCCCTTCCACAAGGGATGAGCTCACATGGAAGGAGAAGCTGTCCTCAGCACAGACAGGCTGAGTTACAGTGGTCTGATTTAGACATCTGTGGAACAGAAGATTCAAAAGACAAAGCTGTGAGTGGATCACTCTTATAAGATGAATTTGTTATATTTGTTACAGAATACAAACTTACTAAAATTGTAGCTGAAATTCAAAACACAAGGTGTCTGAGTCTGCACGCCTGTTAAGTATTTCATCCGTGCCTTTAAAAGATACAAACTAGTAAAAACCTGAAAGCAGAGTGACATAATTTACTCTGCACATATGGAAATGTAAAAAAAGAAGCTATCCATTGTGAATATTACAATACAGCATTTACCAATATGGTGGTCATATCCTCTTAGCACTTAGAGTAACAAAAATAATGAAAAAACCCTACCCTTCAATTCTGAGTGTTTCATTATATTAAGTTTGAGTTTATTTTGTCCTGCTTTGAATTCCTTGACCCAGATAAAAATTCCAGTAACTGGTTTCACAAAGGCCTGAGTAAGGCATGGAGAAGGGGAATCAGTGTTTTTATATGATAGTTTCACAAACAGAAGGGCATGTCTTTGAGTGGGAAACTAATAGGAATAATAAGCATTGCCTTCTGAGAATATTTAACATGCAGATTGTAAGCTGATCTCCAAGAACACAGCTATGTGTCAGATACTATTTTCTCTGTTTCTACACATAATTCTGCATATGTATGCTGGGCTATGGTGGAGTAATTTACTCATACTCCCTTATCTAAAATGGTATTTAGCAATTTTGATCAGGACCAATTCTATAAAGCCATCATTCATTTTTATCTTAGAATTCAGTTTTAATAAAGGGTTTGCAAAGGTGGAGGTACCTGGGGTGTGTAAGGCAACGTGGGAGAGGTAGCTGGAAGGGAGCATGTAGAGCACTTTTGGTTCCTCCCAGGAGCAGAGATGACAGCTGGGATTTGTGTGCCTAAGCAGTGTCTAATGTGGGAATGCTCACCAGCAAAGTGCCATGCCACAGGCTATGGCATAAGACATTGAGAAATGAAAGGAATAAAACCATGTAAAATCTGCAAGTTACTTAAAATTTAAGGAAAGAAAACTTTGCCTGTCTTACACAAAATACTTACAAAAACAAGCCTTAAACAAAAGGATTTTTGGAAGAATTCTCAATAGATTCAAATGGCATGTTTCCAAAGTGTCTTTTGAAAATGAGGAAGGGCAGATTTATTGAAAGGTGCCTGTAGGGAGAGATGGTTGCCCGGGAGATTGGCAGTAAACATTTCATCTCCAGGTCACCAGCTCAAGCCAGCTCTGCTAGCTAGTGGTCAAAAGCCTACTGTATTATTGTTATTAGGAAAGGACATGAATCATTCCCGAGTCTGTGGAGACATGAAAATGTCTGGTTCAATAACATATATAAATTATTTTCTTAGAATGCTTCTGGGGATGAACAAGCAGGGCCAGGATTTGGACTTGATGATCCTTGTGGGTTCCTTCCCACAGGATCCAGTATATTCAGTGATTCTGTGACTTTCTGAACGTTTATACAAGTACTATTTTGGAAAATACTAGTCATTTTTATTTAAAACAAATCAACTCATTAACTACATAAAATATACATAAGTTTTCCCTTCCCTTCCCTTCCCTCCAACATTCTTTAATTTGCTCATTCTTTCTCTTATTCTCTCTTTCTTCCAGTCTTCTCTCTTTCTTTCCTTTTAAAGAATAATTTCAATTTACTTATGAAGTCACTTCAAGAAGACAAAAAATTTTAAAGGAAACTTTTATCATCTGTTTTCTTTCAAAGTATAGTGGACCATTGGAATTTTAGGAAAAAAATTACATTTTGCACCATTTGTCTACTAGAAAAACAATCATAAACAAGGCACTAAACAAAATGTTTTGCAGCAGCCACTGGTTGAAGTGTATTGCAGCAAGGCATGATATGCTAAAAGGAAACTTGATCACATTTGATTCAGGGTGATGTCTTTCATTAATCCACTGGAGAAGAGAACAAAGCTTGAACGATTTTTATTTAATAACAAACAGACAACAATATCAACAGTGCTTCCCATTTAACTTTTGGCAACCATTAATATGTGCTGTGCACATACCCGAGAAAAAGAGACATTTTCCCCATTTGGTTGGTTTCATCTTTTGAAGCATGTCTCCACCAAGAAGCAGATTTCAATTTCCTTTGGGGACCACAAAATACCCAGCTCTTTTCCTCTCCCTCACTGTGGTTAGAAGTTTATTTTTCAGTTGTGGTAAGTGCTTTGCACCATATTTATCTGCATGTTGTTTGTTTTAGGAGTGGAGCACAGAACATACAGACTTCTACCAGGGGAAAGACTAACAAGCAAAAGACTGTACAGAAATAGTTTAATGAAATTGTTATGGGTAACCATACTGGTTGAATCAGAAAGTCTGCAAGAGTCTCTAGACCATAGCTGAGGAGCTGCTTCGGCAAGAAATTTGTGTCTGAGGCTTGCACACAGGCCCAACCAACAGTGAAGCTGAGCTGCCCTTGTGTTTTTTACCTAACCCCAGGCAAGACACTTCCCTTTACAGAAGCTTTGTCCTCATAAGGGACATTTGCTGTATAATTTCTGACCTTACTTCTCCTGGTGGTCTTACACATACACAGTGTTCCTGCAGTTTTTATACTGCTGCAATGGCAAATAATTGACCTTGACAGTTTGTTAAAATGTTAAATCTTATGGAAAGGAGGCAAGCTGTCCTAGGAGAACTCTCAGCTTCTATAATTTGTGTGGTGATTCAACCAGCAATTTCAATAATTCCAATACATATGTAATTGATTTGCAGCTATGTAAGCCTTAATAGGACTTGGCCTTCTTTTGGAGGACATCAGAGAGACAGTTGTGAAAGTGATCACTCTGTAGTGAGATGAAGAGGTTTGTCAGCTTCTTTTACTCAATGTAGTCTGAGGCAAAGAGAGAAAATAATAGTTAAAGCAACA
Organism: Peucedramus taeniatus; assembly: GCA_013400575.1. Taxonomy (NCBI): domain Eukaryota; kingdom Metazoa; phylum Chordata; class Aves; order Passeriformes; family Fringillidae; genus Peucedramus; species Peucedramus taeniatus. The sequence continues at coordinate 113,199 of WBNO01026706.1, read as the reverse complement.
TTAAGATATTTGTTAAATATGTTTGCTTTCATATGCCCATTTTTCACATTATTTTTTTTCCTTTTACTATATTTCTCTTCCTGAAGATCTACCTGCATGAATGGAGAATAAATATTTTAAGGTTTCTCTGAGTAAAGGCTCAGCAGTCTGAGAAAGAGGATTTTAATCATCTGTGTATATTTATTTATTATGAACATCTCTTTAGGGCAAACACTCCATAAACAGTTGAATGGGATGACCCAGAAGATGTTTTCATATGAAAGCAGGAAAGAAGCAGAAAAAAAATTGATACATCCATGTAAAGCTCACAAGGAAAGATGTGCATGTTTCTTGTTTGCATGTAGAAAATATATTTTTCTTATATCTTGATTTGTCAGGTTTGCTTTATACATTTTTGTCTTGAATTTGCTCCCTCAGTTGCTGGCCTTTATTTTCCATGTAAACACTGGCAATTTTGCAGCTGTAGTAATTGTCATCCCAGTTTCCTTAGAGTATCACTCTCCCATCCCCTATAATATCATGCTGAATCAGAATAAAATCAGTGTATCTCAGTCTTGTCACAGCATCCCTCTTATACATCACTACTCTTTTTCTGAAGTGCTATATTCCAAGTACATTTTTTATGAAAATGCATTTTTGCATCTTTTTCCAGAAATCCTGCCCTGTCTTGCTGTTGAAGTCATCTTTCCTCTTTACCTTTTCTGCCCTTCCTGAGTTATTTCACCTGTGCTGCAAACAGTACAAAAGATTCTTTGCCTTCTATAGTTACCCATAGAGGTATTGTCCTCCTGCAGACCTGCTTTAGGCAGCATCAGCAGCAGGTCAAGGGAGGTGATCCTTCACCTCTGCTCAGCACTGATGAGTGCTGGCTTCAGTTCCAGACTCCCCTCTACATGAGAGACAGGAGCATCCTGCATCCAGCCCAGCAAAGGGCACTAAACTGGCTGTGGGCTGCAGCACAGGACTTTGGAGGAGAGGCTGAGGGAGGCTGGACAGCCCAGTGTTTCACCACCTTCACATTTCTTTCTAATAACTAATCTAAGTCTATCCTCTTTCAGCTAAAAGACACTGCCCCTCATTTTACCCCTACACTCCCTGATAAAGAGTCTCTTCCCATCTTTCCTGTAGCCCCCCTTTAAGTACTGGAAGGCTGCTATAATGACTTTCCAACAAAAGGTGAATTTGTTCCATTGAAAATGGGGTCTTTTTGTCCATAGCTGAGAAATCTTTGGCTTTCTTTAGTTTTTGGCACATGGAACATTTTGGAAGAAAATACTCTATTTAATTAAATAGAATAAGTGGATAGAGAGCCCAAACAACAAACAAAATACATTAATGAAAATGGATGGGAAAATAAATGGACATTAACTGATGGGGCTACTCTGTGGCATTTTTCAAATCTCCAATCCAGTTCATTTTCTCTGCATTGTTTTGTGGTTTGAGTTTTGGGGGTTTGTTTCATTTTTTTTTCCCCATGTACTTGCATGTGTGTATTAGTACTTTGTATAAGCCTGCAAAGAAATGTCCTTTTTAAAATTGAAAGAATAGAATTTTAACAGCTCTACTAATCCTGACAAAAGCCATATTCCACAAAGCACTTTCATCTAGATCACTGTTTAAGCAGCACAGAGAAGTACTAAGGGTTTATGGAGGCAAAGATGAAATTAACTGATTTTTGGAGGGGAGGATGTAACTAAAAAATGAATCACATAAAACAGCCTTTACAGGCTTTGCAAAATCACTTTGCAGGAAAATTCCCACTGATATCAGTGAAAGCCTTGACTGAGTGTAGACGGAATTAATATTAAGAAATGCCTACAGTAATGGCAGAAGCTTTTTACTGCAAGCCTATAGCACACTCTAGAACATACTGGTTTAGAGCCATTTCCAAGTTTTTAAAACATGCATTTAAAATAGAGATTATTTTGCAGTTTCATGTCAGAGAGAGTTTAGGAAAGTTTCGTGCTAAATTGCGACACATCACCATTAACGCTAAAACTGAACCCCCTTTTCTTCTTTCACTTTGCTGTGTGAACTTATACCACTGTACCTCTTAGTCATAATATTAAAAAGAGCTCCCTGTCAACGTGAAGCTTAACTGAACCATTCAGAACAGCGACTCTTGCATGATTCCAGCTTACTGAGTTCCCCCAGCTTCCCCAGCTGCTGATGCCAGAGTACCCACCGGCACAGAGCAGCCGTGCTGCAGAGCTCCCCTCAGATGTGGGCTCATGGCCAGCAGCGTGCTGAGGTTCGGGTGCAAGGTTGGTGTGGGAGGCTTGGCAGGAGCACAGCGCTTCCCTCCAGGAGTGTTTAGCAGGAGGAGGCAGCAGAACCACTGCTGACCTGTCCTGAGATGAGAGCACTTCCCCAGGGCAGAGGGATCTACAGAGAGCAGCGGCCGATGCCAGGCACAGTGAGGCTGTCCTGTGCTATGCTGTAACTCTCTGTGAAATGGCAACTTAGGTTTCAAATAGCACAGCTTTGGGTTTTCATCTAGGGTGTGTTTACACACAACACCCCAACTCATTACAACATCAGCTGGCACATAACCTGGGGCTTTCCTGCTCAGGAAAATGGTACATGGCTCCAGCAGGGAACCCGTCAGCTGCTATCAACTCTGCATTAAGCAAAGATGCTGAATAATATAAGTATGGCAATGTTGACAGGTCAACAAAAGCAAGTGGTCTACAACCTAGCTAGCCCAAAGAGACCTGTAACTTTAGCTGGAAATGCCTGCAAGCAGGAAGAGCTGCAATAGCAATGACTGGGATCTTTTGGTAGTCAGCTATTTTTGCAGCATAGTGGTTACTACATATACATCTAAAATGTTTACACCGTTTACATAACATTTTAGCGAACACATGATACTATATCTTAGAAGAGTTTTTGTGTAGAGACATTGACTAGTGAGCTCTGGATCTTAGCTGCAGGGTGCCATATCCCATTGCTTGATGTTTGGCCAGTATTCTGCTGCCTGCCACACTGCCTGAATGAAGAAACTTGAGTAATGAGTCTGATATCAAGTCAAATTTGTAGCAAGGAGGAGGTCTCATGTCTCCAGTTAATGGGAATGTTAGCCCTGGGAGAAAAAGTCATTTCCATCTCCTAGGAATCCTAACTCCATGCCAATGCCTTCTCTGCAAGACCAGCATTGTCTCAAGCACTGATTCTAATCAGAGACCAACGCAGAGTCTCCCTTGTTCATGCCCAGCTCCCTTTCTCCAGCAGCTCTCTTAAAGCAGCTAACAGTGTCAATAGCATGTGCTGCTAGCACGGAGCCTTTGCCTGCACAAAGGCTGTGTGTAGGGTGTACATTAGGGGCAGACCCAGAGGGCCCCAGATCTCTCTTGTGGACATCTAGGGCTTTCTACCATGACAACAGCAGTCCCTTATTGTCAGTCAAAGCTATTTAGCTTTTTTTGACATTAGTTCTTTGCTTCAGGATTCACCCTGCAGTGAGAAGATAGGATGCCATGGGCTTCCCAACAGAATGAGGGAAAATTTAAATGTAGGTCCCTGATCAAGTAGATTGTTTTATAAAGTTGTGAGTTTCAGTACTCTCCACATTGCTTGTCTGACTTAATGGTCCTGGGACAAACCTTTCCTGAGACCCTTTCAGCAAAGCAAGCAGACAATTCATTGAAGCCAAAAGAAAGTATTACAGATTGAAACCTGCTGAGGGTATAGGGATATTCCCCTCATCTGACAGAGAGGAAGCAGCTATTAAGCACTAGGAAAGAGTTAGAAGAGCCAAGTAAAGATGTGATTGCCTCCTATGAATGTCATTTCTACTTCTGGAGTGCTGGGGTAAACGTGATGTCAAGAGGGCAATATTCTATATCCCCCCTGTATAAAGAGAGCAACTAACTAAAATATAAAGCAGCAGCATCACGTTCAGTATTTTCTGATAAAATTGACAGAAAATTAGGTTTATCCAGCTTTTGTTACTTATTCTGGAATTTGGCCAAGTTAAGGAGGTTAATCTCATTCTTGCCAAATCTATGTCACAGGGTATTCATGTGGTCAGCACCTTGGCAGCTACAATGTACACAGCCCCTGTTTAGATAATTCTTTTCATACACATACTGTAAAAGGGCCTGACTTTTACATACAAAGTAATTGTGAACCGGAATGTACTTATTGCATGAGTGCAGAAAAGTATTTCTGGAAAATTATTTTCTTCCTCCCTGCTAATCGGTTAAAATCGCATGGGATAGCCAGGGTGTAGTGCAGATGGAAATAATCAGGAAAATATTCCGTTTCCATAGATTTTTTTTTTCTTCAAAGCTTAGAGTTTAACTACTCTTATTTCCATGTTCTCCAATCTGTTACAGCAAAAGATTATCCTCTTCTCCAAAGAGCATCTTGATTACAAGTTTTGGACTTTGGGTTTGAATTCAATAGAACTGTTGACTTCTTTAGAGAGGAAACCCATCTCTTGCCCAAAGTGAACTCTCCATAGACTTCCATTTACAACCAGTGGAATGAAAGTTGCTCCTCCAGCCAATGAGTCACAGCTCCCACTTCAGGCTCCTACTTTGAGTCTGGAAATGACACCAAAATTAGGTGTGTAAGGTGAGGCCAAGTGAATTCTTTCCTTTGGTTCTTTCTGATTACTAATGAGCCAGCTTGTGGGAGAGTTGCTGAGGCATCTGCTTGTTTTCAGAGATAACAGTGAATATCCAGAAAAATGGTTTAGACATGTACAAATAAAGCAAGAAAGTAGCATTCCTCATTGCCACTTTATGCCTGATTGACCCCTGCCTTTTGTCAAGAAAGAATATCAAAAATACCACAAATCGCCCTGACTATTCCTTGTACCAAAAGGTTGTCCTCATCCTAACCCCCACACAGAATGTTCCAAAAGAAGACATTTTGGGGCAGGCTGAGGAAGAGAGACAAATGCCTAAAGGAATTTCATATGCTGGTGAATTTGTAGAGGGTCATTCCAAAAGGGAAGCTGGTTGGGGTTACTGATACTGTACCAAGTTGATGCCTATCAGCCCTTAAAAAAAATTCATGTCATTATCATAGGCACAAGGATATATTTCCCTCTTATCTTTAACATAAGCCAGTATAGAGGAAAATGTACAGAAGGGAAAGCATGACAGATGTGAATCACCTCTATTAACTTGCAAAAGTCATGTACATGTGTCAAAACAGCATATTAAAATGGATTAGCCATTCATACAAATAAGAACAATATGTGCATTTGTTTCAGCTAGGATAAAAATCACAAAGGCAATCAATTCTTGTACAGCACATGGGAAAAAAAAAACTTGGCACAAAGGACAGTGTACCCCAAGTGTTCAGACACATGTTTCAAGTACTCAGATTTCTTTTTTCAGCTTTCAGGTTACTAGTTTGCTCTAGAAGGCCATGAGAAACCACAGCTTGAAGGAAGACATAATGACTTTACACTCCTAATGTATTCTCTAAAGTCACTATTTTTTGTCTTGAATTTTTTTTCCGTGTGGATTTGAGTCCTACTCACAGAGCCATGCCAAAATGACTTTAAACTGTACAGTAAATACAGTTGTTTGGATAATAAATTTGTACTGGGGCATTTTTTTTCCCCCTGACTCTTTTTAGCTAAATTTTCACCATATACAGGGCTGCCACCTAGCATGCACAGCGTACATTTTCTATCAGTTGGACTCCCACTGTCAACCATGCATGACAACCATATTGACAGATGGACTATATTTATTTGGCAGGTTTTGGACTAAAGAAGGACGTTACAGCTTAGATGAGCATAAGTATTTTGTTATTATCACATAATATTCCCAATAATTTTCCCCTTTATTGGTATATTGTTTCAGAGGTGACAAAAAGCATTGTTTGCTCATCGGTTTTTATATGTAGCAGAAATTTTTGGTTGTCTAAGAGTATGCAGCCATGTCACATGAAAAAAATATCAAAACCACCAGGGTAGAAGGGCATTATATCCCTTGGTAAAGATATAAGCTCCAAAATCACCAAAAGCTTCCACAAACTCAGCCCCCTCCCCTTGCCTTACAGCCTTCTGAAAATTCATCAGATAAAAACATTCTGGGTAAACAAAATCACATCCATCAGTTCTCCCTCACTTCCTCTGGCAGCTCAGCACATCCACATATTGCCCCCTCTTAAATTAGACCCCAGTGATCTGCTTATTTCAATGGCAATGACAACCTTACAGAGCTGCACTGTTGCTCTGGAAAACAATTCAAAAAGCCTGAGATATTAGTTTGGTCACACTTGGGGTTGATGTGGCAGCATCTTTGCAACTGCAAAGATGCTGCCACAGTTGTCTCATGTTTTCAAGCACAGAAATGTCCCAGTTTCTCTTCTGAAGTAGGAGCACTTATGCTTTGTGGAAATTCCACTGACACACAGCCCTGACAGCTCAAGCTAGCTGCTGGTGGAGACAGGATGCATGGCAAGGCAAGAGGGAAGCCTCAGGAGTCACTGGTGGTTTTTGTTGAAAGTTGGCTCTATTCAGCCCAAGGTAAACTGTGGGAATGAGATGTAACCACAGTGTCAGCTATCAGGTTATGGCCATATGCAGAGATTGCTGCCCACTGCTGTTGAGCCAAATTAGCTTTGCCACCGGTATCAACAGCAAAGGATTTGATTCTCAGGCACCTGCTGATAATTCACTTGAAATATTTGACTTGTTTTCAAATAATTTCTCTTTTCAAATATACTCAGGTCGATCACTTTCATCTTTCTCCTTAAATGCCAGAAATTAGGTGAATTAAAACCAACCTCAGCCATCCCTGAGCTTCTTTACTTCCACATCATTCAAGGGTGGAAAGAATTTTCGATTTTAATTAATTGAAGAATAAAAATCAGTATCCAGCTGAGATGTAGGGTCTCTTTTTTCCTGTGGAATCAAGCCTCCCATAAAAAGTAGACGTTTGTGCTGGAAATGCCGACTCATATGAAATCAGAAGACTCTGATCAGGGATGTCAAGACCACCAGAATTAATGTTGCATTAAGTCCTTGTGGTTGAAAAGAAGCCACAACATTCAGGCCCCTTCTCCCTGGACACGTGCTACACTTCACTGCTTCCCAGTTTCTCCCTTCTTTCTCGTATTTCACTGTGTGAGTGTGTATGTGTGTGTGCATACACATATGTGGGGGGGTGCTACACTGTGCTCCCATTGTGCTCTGTTTCCTCTGGTAGTCCTGCCTTCTTCCCTGCTGCCTGCCCTGCTGTGCGTGCCAGCAGCATCGATGCACACTCAGTGGATCATGAGGACTCGCCTCCAAAGCCAAAGGAGGAAGTGACAATTGGTGGACATCTTTCTCTGCCTGACAGCATACGTAGAAACAGTTCAGCTGAACAGATTTCTGTCTGTGCTAAGGGGACAAGCAGATTATTTTTGCCATTTACTGGCTTGAAAGCTCAGCATTTCAATGCCTCCCTGACTAGAAAGCTATTGGGCACAAAATCCTGAGAACATAAGAACCGATCTTGGAAAGTGGTGTTTGTGCCTCCTCCTATTTTTCCATCTTTCTCTTCAGCAGGCAAAGAGTATGGGCAATGTTGAAAAGAGAGGTACAATAATGTTGATAATTTATATGCTGGCAATGGGATGCAATTTTTAAATCAGGCAACTGCCACTGAAGTTTCTGAAAATCCTTGTAACAAGTACAAAACAAGTACAATTCTAGCTGAAGTTTTGTCTTTCTCTTGTCTCCTCAGAGAAAACTCAGCTGGCAATAAAAAGAAGTGGGCAGTAGTTCACAGAGGTGTTCCCTTCATTTCAGGTAGAACCACAAGGGCAAGAAAGGGGGAGAAAGGAAATACTGCTGCTTCAGTAGTCGAAGTTACAATTCTCTGGTGTCAGCATCAGATAGTGTCACAACTTTCAATATCTGAAGGTTTTTTTACCTCTTACAAGAGTTTAAAGGTTACAGGTATTTTGCCTAAAGCAGGATGTGCAGGGGGTAGGAGGAAGGGGCCGTCCTTCTGCCAGCACCTGGTGTGGGAGCAGACTGCTTGTTCAAGTATTTGCCGCTGAGTTTCCTGTCAAAGGCACCCATTTTGCTCTAAAGGTCTCTCAGTTTTCAGGGGAATGATGTTCTTAGGGTGGACTCCTACATGTGATAGCCTGCATTATGCCTCTGAGGCCCTGCCTTCTCTAGGAAAAAAAGAATGACTCTACTTAGCTGAAGTATCCCTAGGAGAACAACCTTCGTGCTGGCCATAGGGTCTCCACAGAATCACAACTAGCACTGTCAGCAATGGTGTTTAAGCTGTGCATTGTCAAAAGGCCCTCATCACTAACCCTAATGCCAAGCCCCAAAGCAGAGGTGTTACAAAACCCTCTTGGGCTGCTCTTGCAGAATTTTGAGCACACTAGGTGGTGTGAAAAGACCAGCAGACAGGTTTTCACTCCAACTGCCTCTGCAGGGGAATTGTGTTAGAAAGCAATTGTTCTCCCCAAACCTTGGGGAATAGTCTTATTCCATTACAATCATTGTAAAGGCACTGACCTAAATGCAGTGGTGCTTGCACACTGAATGCATAAGCAGCTCTCCAGTATCTCCTTGTTTTTGAAGAAGAAGTCGCATTTTGAAGCAGCGTGTCTGGGTACAGGCCTTTTGGGCAATCGAAAGATATGTGATATACAAATGATATTTCCTCTGATAGAATAAATCCTGGTGCCATTAGGAGAGCCAGAAGAAGTTATTTTTAAATTATGTATTTGGCCAAACACCAAATCTTATGAGCCAGACAGTTCCATATGAACATTTGACACACCATGTGATTACTCAAGTGCTTCAGCTGGGACACGCTCCACCATTTTCCTGAGTTTAGCATCATACAGGCAGTTGCCACATCCCCTCCTGCCATGGAAAATATAAACTCTCTGCTGCCCAGATCAGGCTGGAGTCTCTCAAGTGTGGGATGGCACAGATCTGAATTCCTCTTTGCCTGAGCTGTGAGCAAGCTGCAATCATAGGGGTTCTTCATGTGTCATTAGTGTGCATTTTTTAGGGCAAAGAGCACGCTTTTGGTTCTCTCTTACTATGTGAAACATCACATCTCCCCACTGTTATGATGCTATAAATGCTCATCACATCTGAAATATTTGTATGTAGAAATTTAATCTTGATTTTTTTTCATTAGTAGGCAGTTTAATGTCTGCAATATGCAGGTTTTTTATAGAATGAGAAATCTTGAAAAAAATCCCATAACAGAAAGTGAAAAACAGAGCGATAAAGAATATAAGAAATGCTTGGTGCTGTAAAATAAAGTGGTTTTTGAGGTAATCATGCTCCCTGTAGTAAAATAAAAACTACAGTTCTTTACCTCTGACAAGCTGAAAGACACCTTTTTTTTTTTTGTATGGTTCAATTTTCTCTTTTATCATTCTTCTTTCAAAAGAAGACACATTAAAAAATAAAAATTGCACAGGAAAAAAAGACTTGGATATAAATAAAGATGAGGTACAACAGATCGGGGACACATTAACTTCCAAATGTAGAAAAGAAACAACTACAAAAAACTCAAAATATTTTATGCTAACATACCAATGAAAGGAAGTTCTAGACTATGATCTTTTTCAAGATCCTTCCTAAACCCTGCCTGGAGCTCAAATTAAATCACATTGTGTACTTGCTTGAAGTTTTAAATCCAGGTAACTAAGAGGGCTTCAAAATGCCTTTTTAAGCATGTCTTTTTAGTGTGAATTTAGAAATAGAAGGCATTACTTTTCCAAGACAAGAAAAATTTTCTAAAGTGAGCAAAGTTTTACTGCTCCAAAAATTACTTATTAACCATCCTATAGGAATCAAAAATGGCAAGTAGGTGTAGTAAGAAATCCTGCTGGTTCTGTCTATTCACTTGAGGTTATTTGGGTATATAACTGCAAAGCCATCTTATTAATCTAGCCTGGATATGATGTACATGCCAGACAATTCTCAGAGCAGGAGGCACGTGCAGCTACGCTGGTGGATCTCTGCCACCATCAGGGAGAGGCAATTTCTGCTCCTTGCTGCTATTGCCACTTCTTTCATGGAACATCCCCTGCAGCATTCACACACATACACTTCACACCTTCCAGACACACAGCCACAGCCACACACAGATACAGATGTAGGAAATGCACAGCCCAATGTTCATTGCCAATACCCAACCCATTCTGACTGGAAAAGTCATTACTACATATGGTAGGCTCAACTAGACTGAGCAAGAGGTGATTTATTAGCCCCATATTTAAATTTAATCATCATAATCTAGGAAAGAAATATTGTCATTCTTTTCAACAGGGTTACTCTGGATTTCTCTGACAACAGTTTTAGCTTTCCAACATACCTGCCTGCAGAGAAACTCCTATTGTCACTTCTAAAAGTACAGAGACTGGCATCTTGAAGTCTGGCATAATTTCTCTTCATAGATTATCCAGGAACTGTAATTATTTATTTCTGGTCATACTATTCCTGCATTCTCCGTGGATCCTACAAACAACATATGGTTTTTTTAGGCACCAGTGGTTCAGCTGACATTAACTGAAGTCAGATGAAATTAAGTTTATTTTTAAAAAGTACCCAGAATACTCTCTGGGCTTTTTCTGAAATTTAATGCACCAGCTAGAAAGGCAGGTCAGCGCTTGATATTCCAGAAAACCTCAGAAATAAATTCTGCAGAGCTTTCTGCAAGTCTTTTTAGTTTTGAAGACAATGGAAACTTGAATGCTTGATATTTTTGAGCAAATGGAGACAGGTCAGCTCAGTGAAACCTTTCCAAGTTAAATGCTTTCAGAAACATTCAGACAAGGTCAGGGTTGGAGACAGACCACAGTGGCATCCTCAGTCTGTAGGACTGGGGCCCACATCACAAGGGGCAGGAGCATGTCCCCCCCACCAGTAAAAAAAGGGAAGGAGCCAAGCTCTCATAGCCTGCCTCTGGTAAATCTCCTCTTGTCTCAGACTCATCTGCTACATTTTGATCCCAACTTCTATCTTCCTCTGCCATGTTTCTGTATTTTCTGTAGCCTAGCTAAAAGTAACCAATCCCTATGAAAATGTTTCCTAGCCTTTACCTGGTAGAAAGGCAGGAAAAGCACTGGTGCCAGCCACTGAGACAGTGACTTTTTGTCCATGTTACTCCTAAGGCTGCTATCATCCTACCTCTCCAAAGCCTCTTTCTGCTTTAGCCCATGCCCTTAACTGCACCCACAAGTCTCTGGAGGGTCTCCAGGATGGCTTTCAGCAGTGCCCACACAGCTCAGCTGGGTTCAGCATTGCTCATCTCCAACTCACTTTGACCTGAGTGTCCTCCTGCCCTTTCTGGACAGTGACCCCAGCTTCATGTGTTGTCCCATGATGATTGCTTACGATGGATGGAGGCAGGTGAAGGAAGTCCAGAGACCAAAGGAAAGAAAACAGATGAAAAAAACCTTCTCTTTTATCTATTTCAGTAAAATTTTTAACTGCCAAATGCATCTTCTCTTTCCTGAAGTGATAATCTTGTCCTCCTTCCTGTATGACCTGGCTGTAACCCTGGGAGGAGGAAGTAATTTATTTCTAGCCCTGTTGTTTTAAATGTATCTCAGCTGTCATCTGAGGCCACCTGAGATCATGTTTTTCACCTGCCTGCCTGCACATTGGTCTCCAGTCACCCAGCAAGAGGAGCCAGGGACGGGGCAGCCACAGCGGTGGCCCTGCACGAAGAGCTGACATGGGAGCACAAGCAAGGCTTATTTGTTTCACACCATTTCCCCAGTGCCCGTGCTGACAGACAGACAGACAGACAGACAGTCAGCCTCCCATCAGTCCCTATGGGGCACTGAGCAGCTCTGGCTGGGGGAGTGCCAGTGCTCTGCAGCTCCTACCTGTTGCCTTGGACACAAAGAGACATGGGCCTGTGCTCTTTCTTCCTTCCTTTTTCTTTGTTATTTTTCTTTAATTTTGCCACTCAGAAAGTGCACTGTGTGCCAAGTCTCAAGGTGGGAGCGAAGAACAAGGAGAAAAAAGAAAGGAGAAAGAAGAGTGAGCATATAAAGTCCAGGAAACATATTTTGAGACTAAATATGAAAGCAAGACACACTGGGGCAGCTACTGGGCTGGTCTCTGCCTGCTGCCCTTGTGTGGCGTGTGGCAGGAGTCACACTGCCACACCACGAGCAGTTGTAGGAACCAGCTGTGACATCTGGCTTCCATTGAGGAATCTGAACACTGGAACTGGACAATGTTTGTTTCCTCTTGCTTGAGCACGAATCAAAGTTTTAATTAGAGAAATCTCAGAGATGCTTTCAGCAAGACTGCCCAGGGTCAGTGTGCAAAGGGTCTTTTTTCAGGGATATGAACTGGTCGTGGTCCAACCCCTTCCCTGAGGTGATGGGTGTGTTTTGGGGTGAGGGAGGAGTTTCAGGGCCTAAAGCAACAGGGATTGATGACACTCAGAAAGACCCTATCATTGTCTTTGTGTACATGGAGGCCCAGACTCCAAGGACAACCATTGCCTCCTCTGTGCCTTCTCGTTTTGCCATGGCTGAGCAGACTCACTGCCTTCTCTTTGCAAAATCACTCAATCCTTCCTGTGGTTCTTCCTTCCTTTAAAGCCACTCTTAGGACCTCCTCTCCCCATTCCCAACAAAGCCCACCAGAGCTATGCCCTCTGACACTGCTGACTGCAGCTCTGTTGCTGCTTGGCTACTACTGTAAGCTATTAGTTCTCCAGCTTTTGTATTAGGCAATAATTTTTTTTTTCAAATAATTGTTTTTCAGACTGTTAGTAACCCTTTAGGTTAATTTCTAAAATAGAACAATCCTATTCCCACTTCTGAGTAGTCAGTACCAGCATAATAAAATATTTCAAACACGTCAGATCTCTAGAAACCCCTTAAATTGTTTTCCAATCCCCATTCAAATTGCAGCAGCAGTTCATCTCTCCAGGGCTGCACTGGTTTGGAAAAACACCTGGCACACATCCTATTCCTTCAATGCAAAGCACACCCTGTACAGCTGCAGTTTAGGCAACACATCTGAGAGTGACAGTCAGTCTGTAGCAACAACTGAGAAACAGAAACCTGAAGTAGAGGAGGAGGAGTAGGTTCATGGGATCCCTTTCTACCAAGAATGGTATTAAAGGGCATTAGTCTGTTGGATACAGCTGAGACTTCTAGACTGGCTGCTGGCTCACAGCCACCCATGTGCCCTATAAATCTACTTTTTGTTTTTATGTGTAAATGATGTAATGCCCACAAACTTCCTCAGTCAGGGTTCATTATTTAATTTCTCAGGTGGCTGAAGTCATAGGCTTTGTGGCGTCTGTGACCACCCACAATGTGCTCTCACTGCCCAGAAATGAACTTCCTCTTAGACCTTGGATTCTAATTGGCATCTGCAGAATTAAAAGTCCATTGACCACTCCACGTCATGGGAACATTTCGGAAAGCATCTCTGGAATGATAAAACCATTTTGATCCCAAAATAATGTGTGTGCCTAAACTAAGACCTTTTCTGATAGAAAGAAGACAATTAAAGCCAAGTTTTGATATGACACCATGTTAAGATGAGCCCTGCTTTCGTGAACAAACATCTACTTGGAAAATAAAATTCACCAAGCAAGATAAAATCCTTGCTTTCACCTACTTTAATATTCTGATTGTCAGAATATTATCCCAGATTTTCTTTACTAAATGGGAGTGCATCTTTACTAATGTCACTGGGCTCCTAAATAATTCCTGGGGGTGGTTATCACCGGTGGAATAATGAGGACTTCTCTGTCTCCTTTGCCTTACCTATTAGTAATAAACTTATCTCATGCTTTCTTTTAGTACTGCTAAACTCATATCCTTGGTGTTGTTTTACCTAAATGTTTATAAATGCAAGAAGTAACTATGCATGGAAAACAGTTTTCTGGGCACAGAGACTTTCCTACATAGCTCCACTTGGGCCTGAGAAATTAGTCTTCTCCATAATGCTGTCTAGTGTCATGGTACTAAAGACTGTGGTTTGCTGATAATATCTGCAATCATTCACTTTTTGTGTAATTGAAATACTGTGCCTTATTTACAGTTAAAATAAATTGAATGGAGTGGTATAGAGGACAAATTCTTACTGTATAAACACTGATCAGCATTCCCTAAACTGTGTAAATACTTAAGGTCTGAAAGGGTAATCTTCACAAATTACAGGTATTTTCATGAATCTAGAATCAAGCATTTAAAAAAAATTAGATGGGTGTGGTCCAAAACACAGCAAAATCTATAAAAATTAACTGCATCTCAAAGACATAACTTCTTCACTGCTAGAGTTGGGATTCTTACTGAAGAAAAAGAATATAAACAACAGTAGCTAAAAGTATGTATTTATATAAGAACACAAATATATTTGCAAATATATTACATGCTTGCAGGCAAGTACATCAATTATGCCTATCTCTAAGAAGGGTCAGAAGGAAGATTTGGGGAACTACAGGTCTATCAGCCTGAACTGAGTGCCAGGGAAGCTCATGGAGCAGATCAGATGGAGTGCATTCCATTGGCATGTGCAGGCCAGCCAGGGGATCAGGCCCAGCCAGTGTGGATTTGTAACAGTCAGGTCCTGCTTGACCAAGCTGATCTCCTTCTATGACAAAGGGGCCCAGTCAGCTGATGGGGAAAGGCTGGCATGTATCAGAAATCCTGTGGCCAGGAGGACCAGGGCCATGACCATCCCCATGTTCCTCAGTTCTGATGAGGCCACACCTTGAATCCTGTGTTCAATTTTCAACACTTCGTTGCTAGAGAGACATTGGGGCACTGAAATGAGCCCAGAGAAGAGCAATGAAGCTGGTGAAAGGTCTGGAGCACATGTCCTGTGAGGAATGGCTGAGGGAGCTGGAGGTGTTTAGCCTGAAGAAGAGGAGAGTCAGGGAGACCTTATTGCTCACTACAGCTGCCTGGAAGGAGGCTGCAGCCAGGTGAGGGTCAGCCTCTTCTCCCAGGTAATGAGCAATACAACAAGTAGAAATGGCCTCAAGTTGCGCTAGGGGAGGTTTGTATTGGATATTAGAAGAAATTTCTCCATCAAAGGAGTTGTCAAGCATCGGAACAGGCTGCCCAGGGAACTGCTGGAGTCACGATCCCAGGAGGATTTTAAAAGACACATAGATGAGGCACTTAGGGACATGATTTAGTGGGGGACTTGGCAATGCTGGGTTAGGGGGTGGGACTCAATGATCTTAGAGGTCTTTAACAACCTATACAGTTCTATGATTCTATGATTCATTCTTCAACAGCAGTAGTCATATAAGAGAATCTTCAGATAGTGGTTATTTCATTTAAGCCTATATGCATCATAAATATTAAAAGAAGAAGAAACAAACCATTTTCTCACAGAAGAAAATCTGATTAAGTGACTCCTTAATTTACAAGGTTCTGAGTGACTAAAACATATTTCTTATTTTCTTCAAGAATTTCAGTAAAAAACTATCACCATGAGAAAAATGGATGTTCGGGCTGTAGACAATAAAAGCGGCTTCTGTCTTTTCTCAGGGTGAACACGCTCAAAGAATGTTTTTGGACAGAATGTTTCCAGTAAAGAGTCTCAAACCTTCCTCTGTTGAATATAAAACAGAAATTAAAAGTAGCAATGAGAAAAAAAACTCATAAGGAAACTTTTTGTCCACAGCAGCACAATTTCACTCAGAATTTTAGCTGCAGAAGAAGAGGAAGGATCAAAGGTTTATTTGGCACGTGAAAGCAGATGAAATTATTTGCCCCCAAATATTTCTTCATGTATTTTTGTTCATGGATGGCTATTTTCCAGGGTTTCATCACTGGAAACCCATGCCAAATATTACAAAAAACATTTCTACAGAGGGTATGAACAGGGACTTTGAAGAGAGACACGTGCTCTGCAGGACAGCAGGTACCTAGGGAGGTCATCCCTGTGCCCAGCCCCCAGATTCCATGGCAACACTTGGCCAGCTGGAAAAGTCACCTCACTTCGGAGACCTGCAGCTGACATCCAGAAAGCTGCACTGTGATGACAGCCAGGCTCAAACCCTCCCCTGCACGCACACAAGGTCTGCTGCTTCCCAAGTCTTGAGATGTTAGCCTGGGCCCCAAGGGCTGCATTGTGCAGGCCAAAAGCTCAACAGCCAAATATCGCCGGCTGCTGCCGGGCACCCTGCATTCCCATGAGAAACTCACAAAGTCGGATGAACTGCGTCACAGCAGCCTGCCAAACGGAGGCCTGGTTTAAAAATACTGCCTGGTACCGATTTCCCAGGCCATATATAGTTCACACATCTCGGGGAAGCAGGAAGGAGCTGCAAAGACACACAGAGACACAGAGAAGGAAGCAAGCAATGAGAGACGCGACTGTCAGTGTGCAACAAAAACAGGTTAAAAATAGCCTGGGCTGCAACAGCTCCCTCCTCTCCTGGGAGTGTGTGGGCCACTGGTCCTCCCTGGCCTCTCTGGCCTGTCTCTCAGCTGCCTATTTTCTGCGAGGAGGAAAGGGCAGGAAGGAAATTTTTGGTTCCTGTAGGCATAAGAAGAGAAAATGACAGCCCTGCTTGCTTTGACACTGGGCAGGCTCCCCTGGGCTTGCACAGGCACCTGGCCGGTGCTGTAAGATCCCCTCCCTGAGGAGCAGGCTGAGGGCATGTGGAGAGCACAGGCTTGGAATGCCTCTCTCACATCCCCCAGCAGCAGCAGGCATAACCCCACGGGTGCCATGCTGCTGAGATGAGGTGCCAGCAGAGGAACACAGCCTGCACTTTGATAACACTTTGAAACAAGTCTCGTCTTCCCCCCACCATCCTTTGCACATTGAGTCCTGTTATGCAGTCAAAGTTAAGCTGGTCAAGCCTACTCTGGTAAAAGAAATAAAAAGTAAAAAAAAAACACTTGTTCTGTCAATCGCCTCTTCTCCCCCAAAGCTGTTGCAAAGGCCAAATGGAGATATCCATATGCAAAGATCTGCCCCATCACTTCTCCTAGCCCAGTCCCTTAAAAGGAAAGCAAGAATATGAAGGTGTGTGCCATCCAGGCCAGGATGTGTGACCCTACTTATGGAATCTTCTTGCTTGTTGGGATTTCCAGTAGCCAGGTGAGCACTGCCCGACCTGTGGCTTGTGTGGGAAGAAAGATATGTTGGTATGTCTCCAGAGGCCAGGCAATTCCTCATGGGGCCAGCTTTAATTAGAGGACTAGAGTTTCTTGCTTTTATTCCTGGTCATTTGCATCTTGTAGATCTGGCTGCCTCAGCTGCAAACAACTTCTGTCAACTCCTAGATGCTGACACGAGGCACTGAGAGGGGTCCAAGCCAGAAGTCCAGATTCCAAACATCCCTGAACTTTGGTGAAGTTCAAATCAGAGCACACATCTTTAGTGAGAAGAGGAAAGCTGTAACCTGATCCTAGCCCTGGGCAATAGAGGTAACACTCCAGTGTGGTCTGAAGGTGACTTCCAGAATATGCGGTGTGGAGCAGAGCAGAGGAGGAGAGGGAAAAGCAAGAAGGAATTTTTTGCACGTTGAAAAAAAAATAAAGTTCTAGAGGCGCACTGGATGTCTGTTGTCTGTGGGAGGGTAAGGAAGGTTGCTGACAGAGTAAAGGAGGTTAAGAGAGGTGGATGAACTCTGAATGGAATAAGGAGTGATATCAAAGAGCTCTGTAGGCTGTCAGAGAGGTGTCTGTGAAGGAGCAGAAAGACCAAGAATGCCAGCATTCAGGAGAAGCCCATCATAGTACATCTGCATATCTAGTAGATCTTGAGACTACAGATGCATTCAGGCTCATACACATCTCTGCAGTGCTCTCTGCCTGCCTTTCATGTGGATCAAAATCCTCCTAACGCCTCACCTCCAGCTCTGTTTGCAGGGGAAGAATGCCTTCAGTGAGAAGGGCAGGGCTGGGCACTGCTTGTGCCCTTGTGGGTGACTGTGTGCAGCATCAGCCCCTCTGCATGCTGCCAGCAGCATCCACACCAGCATTTCCAGCTTTCAGGGCACTGTGGACCTTTCCCTCTGGTGCACAAAGAGCTGTGTTCTGCTCCTCCAGCTCTCCATGGGCTTGTGCCTCAGTTTAGCACTTGGGCTTGCAAGAATCAAAGTTGGGCACTAACCACACCAGGGTGCAGAAGCAGAGATGCCTTTTTCACGTCGAAATATGGACTCATTGATCCTTATTCCCAGAAAGGCTCCCTGGATGGCCACAGAGAAGCAACAAGTAGCCTAACTGGGTTCCCCTAATTCTGTATCAATGTGCTGTGTGTGTGATTAGATACACCAGTCTCTGTGCATCAGAGGAACAAGTTTTAACCTGAATTTAGAGGGCACCAGTCTGCAGGATTGGGAAGCCACCCCCACCACAGGGTTAAGGTTTATGGTCAGAGCAGTGCACAGTTTAAGGCGATAGCAGCTCAGGCCTTGCTTGCAGGAAGATGGGATGACAACCCCAAGTGTGACCATGCATGGGGTGTGCATGCAAGGGTGACTCTGTGTGTGCCATGCCTCTCCCATGGGCCGGAGGAACAAACTTCTTGTCAATTTCTGTCACCCTGATTTTCTCAAGTTTTACCAAGCCTTCTGATGTTTGCATTTTTGTACAGAACTTTCCCACAAACTTTATGTAAATAACTTATTGGTTTTGATGCCTTTATGGGGGACGAGCAACCTGATGGACTGTTGGGTTTCCCAGTGACATTGAGGAGGTGGCACTGTAACCCTCCAATGACACTGGCATTTCAGAAACATATAAACATGGAGTCAGATGTTTTAATAAAGAGTTTTTTAATTTGTTTTGAACAGAACTGCTGTCTGTGTTGTTTGTGTGTCGCCCCACAGTGACAAATATCTAACCTCCCTTCAGCCAGCTGATGGTGGCTGGTTAGATGGCTTCTGAGCCATGCTGTGACACTGGCCATAAAGAGTAAAGGGTTGCTTCCTGACTCTCACTTCCTCAGTTAATGAATGACACCACTAATTACCTGACAGTAACAAGGAGCTGTTCTTGGCCATAGGTGGATCTTACTGAGGTCATACTGGTTGCGGGCAATGTAATTTATTACCCCTATGAGATGCTTTGGGATGCAGAGTGAGAAGGCCACTTGGAAGTGCCAATGCAATAATCCAAGTCAGAATTTTCCCAGCAAGGTAATATGTTCCATACTTGCTCTGCCTCTGAGAAATAATGCATCAAAGTTGCACTGGCTCTGGTGGAATGCTGTAAAGATTTCCAAATACTTTGGTGGAAACATAGGACTGCTGTGCTCAAGAGGTGGGTCCCACTTTGGAGCAAAAGAAGTGCAAGGCATTTTGTTTTTCTTAAAGCAGCTCTGAAGACAGAAATCCCACATGCTGGAAAGGCAGTTGTCTGCCAAAGGGAAGTGCTGTGCTTTGGGCAGGCGAGCAGCACAGCACGGGGTCACGCCATCTGGCCCCTGGTAGGGCTGGAGCTGTACTCTAGCTGAACTCTACCAAATTAGCTGTACATGATGCTGCATTCCCTCCTTTCTCAGAGGATCAAAGTAGCTGGATCCAGTCCCAGCTTTCTGCAGATAAGCAGGTCACAGGACTAGTTTGCACCTCTATGCTGCTTGTAATACATCGTGTTACAGATTCCTCTGGATTTCCTAGTTTGTGTCCATATACACTACATACTGCTGGTCACATTTTTTTCCCTTTAGTCCTGAGCTAATCTAGGGACCTGGGATAATTCTAGACCCTCTTCCCAGTACAGCTCTCTGGCAGTGCTACATCTGATTATAAACCACTACCACTGTTCTTGCCCAAATGCTTTTTACATTTTCTTGTTTTACCTAAAACACTCATTCTTTCTTTCAAAAGACTTCTCTCACCAGGGCATCAGTGTGAGGGCAGGCACAGCAGCTCAGCAGCCTGGCTTGGATTAAACCCTTGCTGAATGGTGGAGAGAGAAAGGGAGAAAGACAGGACTATCTGGTTTGGTAAGCCATGAGGCATCCCTCATGCCTAAGAAAAATGCATGTGGAGAAGAGGGTGGAGGGGGGAGATAGCAGTAATTGGAAATCCATTCCACGTGTATAAAAGTGCTAATTAGTTGTTTATCTGCAGCCACACTGCTGGATTCACAAAGGCACACACAAGTTACAGCGATTAATTACCAGCAGGGCCTGGAAGATTGTCTCCATAATTCAAATTTGTGATCAAGCAGCAGCCATGGGTGATTCAAAAGCAAACAGCAGCATATATATATATATATATATATATATATAAATAAAGTGTATGTATCAATANTATATATATATATATATTCTTCTTTAAAAAGATAATGGGGTTTTGTTTCATTGGACTGGATGATAAATTTATTGTAATTTTAACCATTGCTGTTGTTTAAGCAACAGATACTTATCCAATATGCAATTGGTACCTTTGGAGCAAGTAATTTTTTTTACCTATGTAGCTTATCTGTCAGTAGAAGGAGATGCAGGTTGAAACTATGCAAGAATTTATCTCAAATTTGAAAAGAGTTTTGGATGAAAAAAATAGAACTAAAATTAAGAAAAAATATTTTTAGAAAGATTTATTTAAATTTTTAATGATAGTTTGTGACCTGGTATTCCTATTTTAATTTAAAAAATGAAAACAAATTACTGATTTGGCCAGATTACTTTGTTGATTTGAAGATAAATATTTTTTCCCAGTTCTCACACTCAGTATAACAAGCAATTGATAGCACATGCTTGCATTGTCCATCCTCCCCTGAACATAAAAAGGCTTTAAGGACTGAATGAGGGAGAAATTTAAACAGAGGCATCCTATGAGCAAAGAAAAATACATGAAAATGCTTTGGATAAAGAATTTACCTATATATCAAAATACTTTGGATAAAACATTAAATGTTTTATTTCACTTGTCAAAAATACATTGATGGTGACAATAGAAGAACACTGAATTAAACTCACACAACTCCAGTGGGATTGGAAGAATCCCACAGATTTTGGCATGGGGTCATTTTTTACAAAATTTTTTTTAAGAAGATATGATACTGGAGCAGTAAATATAATTCTCTAAATAAAAGTGCTTTTCATAATTATTTTGGTAGGCTATTTTTGACAAGTTTGCTTATTTGCAAATTTTTTCCAATGAGGGTAAGGTAAAAGTGACACATTTGTATTTTCTTGTTGTGAAAAGTTCAAGTCATGGAAATATTTAGTACCAAAAACTACTCATGACCTCTTTATCAGAATATTTTCTGGCCAGGAAGCTGTTTAAGAGAAGCTTAGAGTGTTGTCCAGCCTGTATCTCAGCTGTGTTCCTCACAAACAGCGTGGCTGTGGCATTTTCTGTCCTCTGCTGGGTGGCCAAGGAACACCTGTAAACAAGATTTTGGAGGCACCACTTCCAATCACTCATTGAAACTCCCGTTTCCATGTTTTGTGGGTCACAAAAGATCTCCTTTTTTTTCCAGGGATACTGCAGCCAAGAAGCCAACAGAAAAGTTTACTGATATGTTTAAATGCAGTAAAGAGGAAAAAAACCCCAGCAGAATAAAGTTCAAGCCGATGCCAATAAACTGTATTGGGTACAGTACAGCCTGTTGCTCACAGCTTCATTCAGAGGTGAACAAAACATTTTGCTGGGTCCAAGGACCCTGCTCAGGAATGGGCTCCCCGCAGGGATGATGCACAGCGCTGCGCGAGCTCTCCACTGCTCGCAAGTGAAACAGGGGATCGTGTGGCAGCTGCTCACTGCTGGTCTTCCCTTTCAATGTGCATGTGGCAAGTCACAAATTCAAAGCAAAAAGTTGCTCGAAATGGAGCTGTAACTTTATATCTAAATCTGTAACTGAGCATCTTGGCCGTCAGCCACAAAACCTCTGATTAATCTGTCTAAAAAAAAAGAGCTCATATTTCAAAAATGAAAAGTTAAAATCTAAGACCAGCCCTTAATTACCAAGCAATGACCACAAAAAATCTCACAAATCCCAAGTTCAATTACCTGAAATATTATTACTTGATAGTACTTTAGTCTTCTAATTTGAACATTAAAACATTCCTTAGTAAGAACAGGGAAGGGCGAGACCAACACTTTTTCCTCTGCCAACAAACTGAGTCTTGCAGCTTTTGTTGAGCAAAACACTATTTTATTTCAGATTAATATCTACTTAGACTACTTAACCTTATAACATAGCTGCCAGGAGCTAAGTTATGAGGGAACAGGAAATTGGAAAAAAAAATTGAAAAGAAAAAGAACTGAAGAAAAAACTGAAATAAAAAAGAAATCAAACAAGTGTTCAATCATGGAAAATAAGCTTTGTGGCTTTGTGAAAAAGGAAGAATTTCTCTTTCGCCTTTCTGCACATGCTTATTTTTTTTTAATTTTTATACCAAAAATGTCCACCAGAGAAAGTCAAGTAACAGTGATGGATAATGGACACATTCCAGTGTAAAAAATATTTATGAAATTGGGTATTTGAAGAGGATTTATACTTACCACTTTCAAAAAGAAAAAAAAGGAAGAAGAAATCCTTACCATTAGTAGAATCATGATCCATATCAGGAAAGATAAAAACCTTTAAGACATGAACAAACACTTAGGAAAAACTGGTTACTAAATTTACAGAGCCAAATTTCAGTCAACTGAGCAGAAGACTCCCCTTTCTACCAGTTAGTTTAGACAACCAGTTCTCTCTAGCTCAAAAGCCATCTGCACGTCTTTAAGTTGTCATATTTGGCTTGATTGAAATGCTCACATAGAAGAAGAAAATACAGAACTTTGCAAGATCAATAATCTTACTGACAAGCTGTGTAAAAATCAAACATCTTAACAAAGACAAAAAAACCCCAAAACAGCCAGACAAAGAAGCCAGCAGACCAATGTTTTATTGGGGTAGCTTTTGTTGTGAAATGTGAATTGCTCAGTTTACAAGTTTACCAGTTTACAAAGGCCAGCCAGCTACCTTATCCAAAACAATCACAAATTTCGCCCCAATGATTTTATAATGTGCTTCTTTTGTGTCATTAATTTGAACGACCCACTGAACAGTTAAAAGCAGGGAGTATTTTTCATGTGGAATCATCGTTCCAGCATCGCTGTCCTAATGTCACTGCACCAACCTGTCAGTGCCCTGCACTGGAACACTTCTGCACAGCAGTTTGTCAGGGTGCCTTGCACAGGGGTATTGCAACTTCCAGCAGTCTTGAAATGCTTTCTTCAGTCTTCATAGGCGTGCTGTGCTACTCTCACACTCAGAGAGCTCTCTGGCAGGGATCTCAGTCCTCTGCTTGTGAAAACATTCAGTAATTTTACTCTTAGTGAAACAATTAAAAACAAAACACTCAGTTCTCACAGAGAGGTACACAACTCCACCTGGGAAGGTAGGTATGGATGACTGAGATACCCACTTCATTAAAAAGTGTGTCTTCTGTTTAGGTATGTCCACACAACTCACAAACTGATTAAAAATTTGCATTGAAACATAAAATATTTTCAAGATCAAGTGTCCAAATGAAGTCTTTTTCCAAAAACCAAAAAAACCCAAAAAAACCAAAAACAAACCCCCCACCCCCCCCCCCAAAAAAAAAAAAAAAAACGAAAAAGAAAAAGAAAAAAAAAGAAAAGAAACACTCTAAATATTTGATTCATCTAAAGAAACAGGGTTTAAAAGGCAGGTAAGTTAAAATCAGTATTTTTCTGCACAGAAGAAATTCAGGTTGATATTGCTGTATTAGATTTCCCATATGAAAAATACAGGATATGAAAAGCTGTGGTACCTCAGAAGACGATTTGTAATACTGCAAAAGCCCTAGGACCTTCAATGGCATATAGCTGCAGGTTTTAGCTTTAAAAATTTTTAGGGATTTAGGATCCACTTTCAAAGAAACAGTAAAGTTGTGGATGTAAAGAATCACTTAATAAAATCCTTGTGTAAATTTTCACATATAACTAAAGATTGTGGAGTCAGCAAAGCAAAAAACTGGAAGTGTTAACATCCTTTTTGGTTCTCATGTTAGTGTGTCCTATTTTTTTCACTTAAAACTTTTTTTTAATTTAAACAGCCGTTGATGGGAAGTTCCTCTCCTTTTAAGGCTGGCACAAAGGGATGACATTTTGTCACTGAAGATGACAAATAGAGGTTGCAGAGTCTTCATCCTTGGAGATAGTCAAAAGCTGTATGGACATGGTCCTGGATCACCTGTCCTCACTGACCCTGCTTGGGCAGGGTGATTGGACCAGATGATCTGCAGAGGTCCCTTCCAAGCAATCATCTCTCTAAAAAGAACGATTTGTGATGTTGCAAGAATGTGCTACTAATCACTTACAACTGAATATTGTGAATGTGATGTACAATAAAAAAGGAAGCTGAGCATTTTTAACAAGGAAAAAAAACCCTCAAAGAGATAATTGCAATTGTTTAAATAATATTTACTTATTAAATTTTGATTTCCTAGGAAATGTCTTTCAGCTGAATACCTGAATGTATTTTAAATGTTGTAAGACTGAAGAAAATATTCTCTTGCCTGAGTTCTCTGTGTTTATTTGATGATGAGCAGACAAAACAAAAGGTGGTAGCTTACATCTTTAAACATTGAGTTTAATTGATGGTTCATCACGGCATACATGATCTCACATGTAACTGATAACAAAGCTGCCATTGCCCACCCCTACTCTGCTCTGTGTTTTATGAGACAAGGCTCAACAACACAAGGATGTAAACTCATATTTAGAAAATTTCCATCTCAATCATCAATGGGGCCTTTCCTTTTCCTTGGCTAGTGAATCTAATAAGATTCCAAATAAGATCCCAAACCACAGCATTTGATTTTCAGTGCATGCCATTTTGCCATTTTTTGTGCTTTTCTCAGGAATGCTCACCAACTCCTGGCTCCTCTAGTTCAGTTTCATTCTTTGTACTGGCAAAGAGAAGTGGCTGGACTTCAAATGAATGGTCATTCTTACTAAATTTACTGTGCACTGTATATATTCCATCCCTCTTTTTCTTCCTTGCCCATCTCCTGGCCAGAAGGAACTCTCCAAAGGCCCCAGAGTGACTCCCTACAGCTTGCATGCAATGGCAACCACTCACCCTCACATTGGTGGTTGAGCAAAGGCACAGTCATTCCCAGCAAACTGTGCCTAAAAGAAAAAGGGTTGCTGATAAAAAGGTGAGGCGTGACAAAAGTCGCATCTGGGTTAAGGAATGTTGGATGGTTGCAAACAAAATATTAACTTGTCCTACCTCTTGGAGACTGTAAGAGTTTACCTAACACCCCCTTCATAGTGCCCCATAGTTTGCAACTGTATTTGGTAGAACCTTACCTTCCACAGCCTGAATGTGGAAGAGATTTGTTTTTCTATCATGTTCATTATTATGGGATCAGACAGTTGCAACCAGCTGCTGTAAATATGATGTGAAATGAGGACTGTGTTTAAGATTTACCACCCACTGTCTAAATGCAGCTAGGAAATATATGTCCTACAGGAATAAATTTGCTTTTCAATTAAAAAAGTATAGCATACAGCTTGCTTCGGGAGAGAGAAAAATCAACATAGCAGGAAATCCCCATGTTGATACACTCAGGTTGGTGCCACTGTTCTGACCTAATCAGGAAAGGAAATGACTTACAACAGCCCTACAAGCAGGGGTCAGCAGCCTCTGCGAAGCCACAGCCAGGGGTGTTCAAGGCTTGGGCTCAGTTCTTATGGTGACATTTAGTCACGTCTATAGCACCTTCTCAGACTGCCACTTGGTTAGAAATAAAAGAGCCAGAGATCAAATTTGATGAAAAAGGCTACAGTGGAAGCCAAGAAAGGCTGGCTTCCTCCTTCCTGCTAAACTGCTGATGACAAACTGCTTTATTCTTTCATGGGTTTCTGTTCTTCCCAAAAGATCATGCACTCTTATTCATCTTTGTAGATCTCTCGTGTGTTGCCTTCTACAAGTGCTTCACGATCCACTGATTCACCTTTGGATTACAACCGTTCTTTGTCACAAAAGAAACTCCTGATAATCCCCAGGAGAACTTGTGGGGCAAAGACAAAACTGCAGGTGGGCGGCATTGCACATGTGGATGATTTTGAGACGGTGGGTCTGAGTGGTGAGATGCAAGTATTCCCTTCAGCCATATTTGGGGTGGGGGGTAAAGACATAAACACTTCAGCCTCATCACAGGGTGCTCTGACCAGCACCAGTCTGTGTTGATGGGGGACCAGGACCTGGGGAATACTGCTGTGCTCTCTGGCAAGCCATTGCTGTGCCCCATGGGGATGCTAGGTCCTCCTTAGGATAGGGCAGGATGCCAGAGTCTCAGTGAAACCATATGAAGGTCTTTTCCAACCTAAATGATTCTGTGATTCTATCTGGAGACCGTAACACACAAACCGAGGCATATGAGGGAGGAAGCAAGTCTGGTATGGCTTCTCCATGGTCCATGTCCTTCACAGGCTGGTTCAGAGGCAGAGACAAATTTAAGGAGCGGTATTAGGGAATATGAAAACCCTCACATTTTCTGCTGTCAGAGATCATTAGGATTTTGCCTACATGCCTTCTCACAGCAATAGAATCTCAGCAGCATAGTGCCTCAATACACAGTATCAGCCCCAAAATTGCTGAGGGCTGGGTGCCCCCTGGGCCAACCCCCTCACAGCTACATCAAAGCTGAGTGTTCTCCCCAGAACTTCTTTGTGAGTTTTCTTTAGAGTCTGCCCAGCCGAAAAGTACAGTGGCATTAAATTGTATACGCAATTATTTTTTTCTTTTTTAAACAAACAAAGCCTCCAAGCCTGACAGGCAAGGGCAGGGATGGGATTAGGCAAACATCCTATGCAGACGGTTCCCCTTTCTGTCTGTCAGCTTGTAAGTGCTTTCTCTTCTGGAACTATACAGTACTAACTGAGCCGGAAACAGCTATTTAAAAAGTGATTAGAGTGTGACATTTTTGTTTGACCTAACATCAAGCCATGTGCAGCTTAAATGTCAGCAAAGCTATTTACTACAGGGACAGACAGGCCCTAGCATGCTTAAATCTACCCAGCGTCTTAAAAGTGGTTGCTGTCTGCACTCGGTGCGCATGAATGACACCGAAGCCAAGATGCGAAGTACAGCGCTCCGTAAGCTGCGATGATTGACTAATATGCTGGGTGGCACAATGCATTCAGCAGAGGCTCGCAGGGAGGAAGGCAAAATAATGGATAATTAAAGTCAATCTCAGGTTAGAAGGCAGAGGCCCATGCAAAAGGTTCCCTTGGATCAGCAAGAGCATGCCTATGGCTGGTGCGTTTTGTTCAGGGATGTCTGAAGGCCTCAAATATTTGGACAAAATCAGCAGAGTTTTTTTATTAGTGTAGGAGCTGTATCGGTCGCATGAGAGAGCAGGGAGTGCCGGCCCCAGCTGTGGCCAGCGGCCCTGCCCTTAGCAGACCCCTTGCAGCCCCTGCAGCGAAGCGCGGTGGCCTCAGGGCGCTCCCCCTGCTCCCCCTCCCTCCGGGGCTGGCAGCGCACGGAGCAGGCCGCCCAGCTGCGGCCGCCAGGCAGGGTGACAGAGGGGAAGGGAGGCTCCAGAGCCCTGTCACCAGCCGTCAAAATAATAGCCGAGCAGTGTGAGAGGGGGCAGGCAGCTAAGGCAGCTAATTACGTGCATCTCTCCCTGTGTGAGAAGCGCGGCCTCAGGTCGCGCCGGGCTGCAGAAGCAGGCAGGGCCGTAAAGCGATGGACAGAGCTGGGCAGTACAGGAGCCCTCCCTGGAAGACAATGCACTGGTGTGCAACGGATGGAGATAAGTACGATCGTAGGTCCTCAATGGAACTAGAGGCATATATTTGGACAGCGTTCCACTCTGACCTGCTTCTCAGAGCCTAAAATAACAAACAAATCAGTGTGCCTTTATTTTGAGAATACGTCGCTCACAGTAATAAGGGAGGGTGGGGGCACCCAAAAGGAAGCAGAGTTGTGATAAAACTTCCATTTTGTTCTTTCTTGCATGTCAGGGGAAGAAAAATGTACATTATAATTCAGAGTGCCTTTCAGGGTTTATTTTTCTTTACATTGTTACATGCCCGATCACATCTGATTTTGGAAGCTAAGCAGGGTCTGACTTGGCTGACATTTGGGAGATGGCTGAAAAGCAAAAGTCTGAGCAGGATCTGTGTGCTCATTATATGAATGTGCAATGCTTAAAAGCATGACTGGGGGAATAACAATATTCACAACTTTTCTACATCTTAAAATACTGCTTTTCTCCGTCTCTAGCAACTAAAATAACACTATGACTGAAAATAACATCATGAATATTAAATGAGCATTTTTTTAAATAACAAAAATACACTGCTTGTGAATACTGGTTAGTACTTTACAAAAAGCACAGAAAATCCTTTGAGCAAACTGATCATCAGACCATTAAAAAGAGGAAATAAATGATTTGATTTCTATCTGCTTGCTGTTTACTAAGTGCTGACAGTGGCAGGTGATTGTTAAAATCCCTTCAAAACTCATTTAAGTACAATTAAGTAAAAACAGTATAAGCTTTTAAACAGAAAAGATATGAGAGGTAGCCAGAGGATTTTTTTTACATGGGATTTATTCTTGTTCTTGGTGTTTCCAGTGACAAAAGGCTTAATTATATCAAAGAATGGTTCCCTCATTCTCACTTTACCTTAGAAAATTTCACAAGACCAAGGCTGATCTGTTACAATTCTACTTTGAGGCTCACAGGAAAGAGCTATAATTTAAAAAAAAGCTTCTTTGTTTAAACATGTTCCTTAGTTAAAACAAATTCAGTTTTAAAAACAATAAAAACTGTAACTAGAACTCCCTCTCTTGCTCTCTTATCAAATGTCATCAGCAGGTACCTCTCTGATTCTGAGTGGGCTCTCTAGTCCAAGGTGAGGTGGTGGTTTTTTTTTTGGTTTTGTTGTTGTTGTTGTTGCTGTTGTTGTTGTTGTTACCTGCTACCCCTGCAAAATTAAAAAGGCAAAACCAACAGGGAATGTGTAATAAAGAAAATGAACTTCAAACAGGTATTTGAGTATTGTCTTCCACCTTTAAACAGGAAATAAATATGATATGGCAAAGCGAGGCGAGATTCACATGCTGTAAACCTCTCCCACATAGTGCCCAAGATGCCCTCATTCAGTTTTCTAGTCCTTCTTTGTTATAGCAAAATGTGAGGGATTTCTAAATCCTGATTTGGATGCATCCCCCCACAGCAGAGACAAACCAACAATTACTGAAGCAAGGCAAGTTGTTTTCAGTTTAGCAGGTTTTTTTTTCTAAGCCAGGCTTGTGGTGTCATTTAAAGTTTGAATGCTTCCATTCTCTGAGAAGACCAGTGGCTTTTCAATAGCAAAAGATCAAATGATGTTAATCAGGCAGTGTGACCTAATCCTCTAATTCAGCTGCCTTTTTACATTAGAAATGTTCTGCTCATGTAAGGTTTATTTGCTCTTAAATTGACTTTTTTTCCTTCCCAAATGTGCTATTTTAAAGTTCTACTCTTGGCTCTGCAGATCTGTTACACATATAAAACAACTTTTTCTTCATTTTGAAGGTTTAGATAGGCTAATCCTAAGGGTTCTGATAGAAAATCTCTTGTTAATCACAATGCTATGCAACAGCAGCCAAGAAGAACATTTTTCATTTGGGTAATGATGCCAATGGTTAGCTACACTGAGCACTCTGGACAGTTATTGCTGGTACCATAAGTGTACCTTCTCCTCAGCCTTTTGATATGGAGAGGGATGTTTTACAAGGGCATGTAGTGACAGGACAAGATGGAATGGCTTTAAACTGAAAGACACTCAGTTTAGATTAGATATTAGGAAAAAATGCTTTCCTGTGAGTGCAGTGAGACACTGGAATAGGTTGCCCAGAGAAGCTGGAGATGTCCCATCCCTGAAAGTGTTCCAGGCCAGGTTGGATGGGGCTTTGAGCAAACTGGTCTAATGGAAGGTGTCCCCACCCATGGCAGTGGGGTTTAGCTAGATGTCTTTAAGGTCTTTTCCAACCCAAACCATTCTGTGATTCTATAAAGTCTCAGCAGGAGATGTCCAGCCCTTGGCACAGATATCAGTGCACGGTGCCTCCCTCAGGTGCCTCTCACTGCCTCCCTCAGGTGCCTCTCCCCAGCTTTGACAGCTCACACAGCACAAGGACACACAGTCCAACATTGTGAGGTGCAGGGCAGAGTGAAGGGAGCCACATGGCACACATGTACTCTCACTCCAGAGGTTTGCACTTCTGTACCCTTACTGAAGAATTCTTGCAACAGATTTTCACTAGCTAACTCGATATAGTTGCTAAGATTGCCTCAGACAAAGGAAGATATTATAGTCTGGAGAACTAAAATGACCATTTATCGTGTCTGGCAGGTCCTCATCAATGGTTTTTCTATTAGGGAGGCCATCAAGGCTGTTATTCCTTCCTGATGGGTCTGTGATACACACAACCATTTTGTCCCCTCCACTGAACTACACAACATTTTCTTTTATTTTTTTCTTTTCCTGACAGATGGAAACAAATGAATCCCATCGATTAATTACTTTTCCTGAAGATATTTTGCCAATACAAGTTTTACTGTGCCCATGCCGGCAGAACACATCAGGGTTTTCAAAACCCGGTGTGTTATCATTGGTACTACATTATATAAACCACAAACTGATTATGATCCACCTTAGGAGTAGTTACCGGGTCTGCTCCCAGCCACCTGACATTTGGGGAGATGATTTTCACATTACTGCACCAAGTGTGCAAAGAAACTCCTCTCCCCCAGGGCTATTTCTTAAAGAAATGGAAGCACAGTTTCAGTCTGGCATCAGGTAGCAGCAAATGCGGATGAAGCAGAAATCTGTGGGCAGAGAGCGCCATCTCCAGCTCATAAATTATATTTACTCTGCGGTAACCAGCTTATTTGGGATTTCTTTTTGAAATTGCCATCTGTTTTGGCAAAAGATGGTGAAGAAAGCCAGCTGAGACTGATGAAAGATTGAGACTTAAGCCTTAGCACCACCTTAATATCTTGTAGCGAGACTTTGCTGATCCTTGCTGAAGTTTCTGAATTACATAAAAAAAAGTTGCTTAAAATTGTATGGAGCTGATTTGTTTCTGTTTTCAGGCTACTTACTCAAGAGTAAAATCCTGACAGAGCTAGTATTTGTTGTATGCTGGGGTCCCCTAGCCTACTGAGAGTCCATACTTTTAACACTACACATGATGTATTCGATAGGTACTTGGAAAAGCACATAAATTATACCTCTAAGTACTGTCAAAGAACGACTGGGTGGAAAACCAGTGTCAATGAGCAATATGCAAAAACAGTCCACAAAGTGCATGCAGAGGAATTATATGCATACAAATGCTATAAAATTGACAAATTTTACAAAAATTACACTGAGGCCAGTGCCTGTGAGTCCAGCCTTGTGATTATTGTTCAAGTGTTTATTTTAAAGGAAGTCCAAAGAAGACATTATGAAACAAATTCCTCACCTGGAAGGCAGACAGCCTGGACAAAGTATGAAATTCTTATTATGGATGATTTCAAGAGCTGTCAAGACAAATCTGCAACAGATGTCTGATTCACTTCAACCAGGAAAGCTGTACTGCAATACCCAACAGCATCTATGACTGTGTACACAGGTGTAAAGATGATGACTTTCCTGGTCCTTATTGGTTTTTATTGTGGGAAAAGAGCCTTAATGCTCACGAAAATCTTGTCTGGGCTTTATTATTAATTTAGGAGTTTAAATATTTGCACAAACGAAAGTAAAATACTCTGCCATCTGTTGATAGCTGGCATAACTGCAGATGTTCTTTCCTGGAACAGACTATTTCATCACCACATTGAAACCATTATCCGCTATTTCAGTTGGCAAGATAAAAGTAGCAAAGAAATGCAATGTATTTTGAAAATCCACCAATTGCCACGTAAGTCACTGCGCTTTTAATTCAACTCGTAAAAGTGACGGATGAGCTCGTAGTACGATGCCGGGAGTTCACAGAGTAATTAAAACTCATTAGCAACCCTGATAACTATCTGTTCTTCCATGAACAATAAATGAATTTGCGCCTTTTTTTTTTTTTTTTTTTTTTTTTTCTTTTTTTTGCACGGTAAAGGTCACCGAGATGCTCAGTTTTGACAGAAGTATACAGAAGTATACGAGCTATTCCTGCCTGCGAGGCTGCCTTTCGCTCCTCCCTGCCGGACCCCGGCGGAAGAGAGGAGAGGACACGCCTGCCACCTTCCCTTCCCCACTCCACAGCGCTCCTGCCCGTGAGCAGCCCGGCTTCTTTCGCTGCTTTTCTCATTGCAGTCGCAGCCCGTGTCGTTCTCTTTTGTGGTTAATGAACCCCGAGGAGCCAGAGCTTTGGGGACGCGGTTCCCCCACTGACACTTTCCCCACACGCCTGCGCCCGGGCCCCGCTGCGGACGCGTGCTGGCAAGAGGAGGAGGAGCCGCGGTCGGGGCCGTGCTGCCGGCGGCCGATGGCGGCGGGCGGCAGGGTCGGGCTGCNCAGCGGGCCCGGCCGGGCACTCGTGGATGCCGCCGTGTCCCGGCCCTGGGGCTGCGGCGGCTCCTGGCCGGGGACAGCCTTGGGGGGCCGGGCTGCCTCGGGGCAGGTGTTCGCTGCGAGCATCAAAGCTCTCCGGAGCGTGGAGGCCGTGGTGGGGAGGAATTTCTGTCGGTGTCTCTGAAACGAGGGCCTGCAAAACCAGAGGGTTTAACCTTTACGGTGTCATGGTCGGGTGGGTACGGTGGTATCCGCCCAGAGGTTGGACTCGATGATCTCTGCGGCCTTTTCCAGCCTGACTGATTCTGTGATTCTGTGACACGGGCGCAGAGGGTACCGCGGACAGGATGGGTGTACAGAAACGTGGCAAAGCCAGAGAGCGTCTCCGACCATATGTACAGGATGGCGATGATGGCTATGGTGACTGAAGACAAAAGCCTTAACAAGGACAGGTGAGACTGCCTCTGCTTATCTCAACCATATGTTAATGTTGTGGGAGAGCTGCAAACAAAATGCTAAAAGAAGCTGTCCTCCCAAGTAAGAGCTTTTAAATCCCACTGAAGGAATTTGGAATCCTTTCCCCTCTTCTTTTCCCTTTATCCTTTGGACAGGGTCCTGTTTACCTGGTCAGTTGAAAGGGGCTAAAAACTTTATTGCTTAACTGTATGTTGAGGCAATTCCTTAGTGCAGAGACTCAAAGCTGGTCTTCTTTCAAGCATAAATAAACAGGCTGAGGAGCCTTAAAGAGCCTTGTTAAAAAACAATGTCAAGCAACAGGCAGCCATGTCAGAGCCATAGACCATGTGGATTTTGACAGACTGAAGGAGCACTCAGCAGCAGTAAGGAGCCACAGAAATCCTCTAGCACAGCAGAGAAAGCTCTAGGAGCTGATATGAAGGCTTTTTTGACTACAAAAAAAAGTGCTGCAAACTGGCATAGCTACAGAGCTGTGAGTGACAGTTTATATAGTGAATTTGGGATTGCTCCAATCAGATTACCTTCTACCTGTTGCAGGAATAATGTGAAGTGTATAATGTAGTTAATTACCCCAACATCTCCAAAAGCCAAGTATACAAAAGGTAAGTACATTACTTTTGAATATTATGCTCTGGTACACAGTGTATTTATACTTAAATCTACATTGACAAGCAGTAGGGACTAGAAATCAAAAATCAAAATCATGTCTAGGTGGAAAATACTTCCCTTAACAAAAAAGTGAAAAATGGCATATAAAGTTTAAGAAAAGCTCCAACCAACCTTTAGAGTACATGAAGGGAGATAAATTCTGAAGTCTCTTAGCCTTTTGGATAAGTTTTCAACTTAAAATGCTGAAAAACTAATTATTCTATCCCTCCTTCTTGTCAGATGCATACGATTAGCTTTGGTTCATGATATGGCTGAATGCATTGTTGGAGATATTGCTCCTGCAGATAATATCCCAAAAGAGGAGAAACACAGGAGAGAAGAGGTATGAACATAAGGTGTGAAGCCGCGGCTGCTGGGCATTCTATGTGTTTTAATGTTCTGGTGGTGGTGAAGGAACACTCCGAGCAGTATAATACTGTCATTAGCATTGGACAAGCCTGCCACAGCCAAGGAGAATTTTCTGCTCATTGTGATTTTTGTACCTGTAACATCACCAAGTGCAAAGTTATGGAAGAATCTTTAAAGTAATCTTCACCTTGGCCATTTATTCCTGAACTAGCTGCAGTTTTGATAAGCCTGCATTAGTCATGTTCAGCAAAGCCTTACCAAGAGGTGAGGAGCAGGGAGTAGGTGCACTGAGTAGGATGGGTGACAGTTCATGTCACATCATGTGTGTGGTGCCAGATCATGAGGTTGACAGAGACTTCATTTAAACCTTTTGCACAGAACCTCAGATGCAGCTGTCTCTTTTGTTGTTGAGATTCTTTGAGTGCAACATGCCTAGAGTCACTTTATTTTTGGCCTTGCACTTATCCAAACTGTTGGTTTGTTGTTTCTGGTTTGTGGCATTATTTGAAGAAAATGTAATCCCTTTCTGTAGCCACAGCTAGAGGGCAATGTCATGCCTCAGAAACTCTTCAGAGGCTTTTTTCATTCAGTGTAAGAGTACACTAGGAAGTATATTAAAAAAAGAAACACCAAAATTACAGTCAGTAAAGATAGTACTTCAGGAATGCCAAATGCACCTTAGATCTTTAATTTCCACTTTCTCAGCAAAGAGCTTACTCCTAAAGTTAGTCATGGCCCCCCAGCCCGTAGTTTTAACCAGATAAGCATAAAAAGGGGGAAATATCACTGAAGTGTTTGTTGCACTCTTCAAAGAGCTTCAAAACACTTTTTCCTGGAAGCCTCTAAAGGTTGTTGTGTCACTGAGGATCAGCCTTCAACTTTGGTCTAGAGAGAATTCTCATTTCAATTTAGGCAAGGAAAAAGAGATTTTGATGACTAGGTATGTTTAAGAAGTTTTCTTAAGTATTTGCAGCTCCTTCTGCTCCCATTTCAGTCAGTGAGGACTTTCTCTTGACTTTGTGAGAAGAAGAGTAAAGTATTAAACATTTGGGATGACTCTGAAATACTTTGTAAAAATAAACCATGGGTAGCCACTTCAGGAAGTGGCTTGAGGTGAGTTATCAATACTCTGCTTCCACTGCAGAGTTCTCTTTTCTGTTTGCTGTACAGCTGACATTGAGCTGGCTCCGAAGTTTGCTGCTTGTGCAGTAACTTTAACCAGGGAGTCTCACCAGCACTAAGGCAGCAGAAAATGAACCTGATTAAAAAAATAAGTTTTGGGGTTTTTTTGGAGGAGGGAGGGTGTTGTTTGGAGTAGAGGTTTTTGACAGGTAAATAATTTTAGCCACTTAACCTTGAAATCTGGTGAGTTCCAGAGCTGGAAGGAGGTGAGAAGGAATGGGACCTTGATGCTTCACTGGTGGCAAGCAATGGGGAACCATATTGTGACAGTATATCCTGTGTATGAGGTGGAAAAACAGTCATGAGATGAAACCTTTGTTTTGCCTGTGATGTTGGTTGTTTTAGAAGCAGCCCTTTATGTCACTGGGCAAACAGTAGAGATGGCACAAAAATGAGACTGATCAGCTGGGAGAGCACAAAGAAGGTGCAGAATAATTTCAGGGGTCACAAGTTCTGCCAGGAGCCTGCTCCAGTGCAGGCTTCTTGCAGGGTCACAACCTCCTTTGGGTATCCCCCTGCTTCAAATCCTTCATGGGTCCCAGGTGGGTATCTGCTCCATCATGGACCTTCAGGGGCTGCAAGTGGATCTCTGCTCCTCTGTAGGGCTGCAGGGGCACAGCTGCTTCTCCATGATCTTCCTCATGGGCTGCAGGGGAATCTGCTCTGGCATCTAAAGCATCTTCTCCTTCTTCACTAACCCTGGTATCTGCAGAGTTCTTCCTCTCACTTCTAACTCCTCCCCCTGGGTGGAGTTGCACAGGGATTTCCCCTCCCCTTAAATACGTTCTCCCAGAGGTGCTACCACCTTGGCCTTGGCCAGAGCTGTAGCCACACCTTGCCATGCCAAATCAATACAGTAATATACTGTGTAGTGGATGTTTCTGCTAGCTTGGTAACAACTAGATAATTATTCAGAAAAGATAATGATTGAAATATTGCTCAGAAAATAGATAAATGGAAATGGCTTCTTCTTTACAGATGGCTATGCAACAACTGACCCACCTTCTATCAGAGGACCTCAGAAAAGAAATCTATGAACTCTGGGAAGTAAGTTTGCATTCTTTTAATCCTGTGTTGAAATTCAGGGTCACCTGATCCCTTCTTCCCATGTACCTGTGAAATCGTGTCATCTCTTATTTTGACCTCAAGAAAGTGAGATTTATTTCCTTAGAAGATAAGGCTTAACGGTATGAGTCAAAGTCATTTTAGGATCCTTTTCAAACAGAAACCCTGGACTTTGGTAAAATAAGCATCTTCTGCCCCTAGCCTCTCAGAGTTCCAGATGAACTTGTCTAGAGCTTGATTTGTACAGCTGAAGGAAGGGTTTGTCCTCTACATCCAGCCCTCTGGACATAAATCTGATTTTTTATTACATTATCACTTTTGTTCGTATCTGGCCATTTGCAACTTTTAATACGGCAAAAAAAAATAATGGTAGGTGATGATGCTGTGGTTTATCTTCTGCTTTTTATGCAAGTGATTTCTGTGGCTTTCATTTCTTTCTAATAAAGTTTATTAGACTAATATATTTAGTAGTAACTTAAAATGATTAAGTAAACTAAAGCTTAAACTTAAATGTGACAAAAAACGCACTTTTCTACAAACACTGGAGATTTCTGGTCTTGGGTTACTTAAAAGTTTGTATTAGAAAGTATCTTTTGTGTTTGAAGGTGATTTAACCGTTTTTATGTGAACTCATGCTGTTAATTGATAAGATCTTTTATACTTGCAAATGAGGCATGATTAGATTATTTCCGAACAATTCAAGTTTATAATTACTGTGCTTTATCTCCTCCTGACATACCATCACATGGGGGAAATTGTATCCACAACCTCTCATTCAAACAATGCATTCTATGTTTCTTGGACTGTATGACCTGAATCTGTATCTTACATTCATACTCTTTTCTACTTACAGTGTATTTAAATTCCAGATATTTGCATCCAATTTCTGCCTTTAGCTACAACACCCTGATTGTGGTTTTGTTTTTGGTTTAGGGTTATTTTTTGGGGGGGGGGGTTTTCCCTCTTGTAGTTGTGTGGCTGAACAGGCTCTCAGAGCTATATTTTAAGGTAAAGAGGGTAAACCAACATAATCAGATATGGGAAATAATATCTGTATATTTTTTAGAAATCACTGGTTCATTTTCCCTTGAGAAACTGTTATAATTGAGGAAAATGAGGTTTTGATAGATAAGGTTAGTTCTGTATAATTGAGTTTTTTCTTTGCTTGTCTGTCTTTTCCTGTGACACTGTAAGAGCTGGTTCAGTATGGAGTCAGTTCTTCAGCATGTTAGCTTTTCATCATTCTCATTAACCATAATTTAATAGGTGCACACTTTTGATAATTTGGTCTTTGTTTCTATCTTCAGGATTATTTATTGGCACTGTGTCTGCAGTTCATTACCATGAGTGGGACACATATGGCAGAGAGGGTACCCTAAAAATCTGCTATCCACATGTAGTCCCTTTGGTCTTGTTTTAAGTGGAACAACTAGTTGCTCCTTAAGAGGAAAATAAAAAAAACAGAGATAAAATAAGAAGCCTCTGATAACTTGATGTGCTGCTCTGCTCTCAGCTAGCCAGAGACATTTCCCTATGATTTTTTTTTTGTGAGTGAGGGTGGTTATGGACCAGAGCTGAGCAGTGCTGAGCAGGACAAAATCTCTTTACAGTCTTAGCAAATCTTTCCCACACTGCCCTGTCCTTGTCTCTGTCTCTCTTTGCTTTTCAACTTTACAAGGACTGCTGCTTTGGATGGTGTTGGTGGGTACTTGGCAAGTGTCGTGTAGGGGAGAGGGAGCAGAAAGATGCCTCAGATACATTTTCACCTTATGATTTAATCCCAAATATGTTTGAAAAAACAGTAAAGCAAATGAGTCAGCACGTTTCAGCTCTGTCCTTTTTATTCTCAAGTGCAAAAGCATGGGAATGATTTTTAAAAGATGGCCTGTGGTGTTGGAGAGACCAGTTAGTGTTTTTCCAAAGTACACTGTTATTTC
Source organism: Peucedramus taeniatus (assembly GCA_013400575.1). Taxonomy (NCBI): domain Eukaryota; kingdom Metazoa; phylum Chordata; class Aves; order Passeriformes; family Fringillidae; genus Peucedramus; species Peucedramus taeniatus. The sequence goes on along the minus strand of WBNO01026706.1, from coordinate 75,098 downwards.
AGAGTCTTAACCACCTGTGGGGAGGAAACAGTAAGTGTTTGTTTCAGCACTGTGCACAGTTGCACATGTAATAGCTGATGTTTCTTGAGGGCAATGAGAGCTGAGGTGTGAATAACATTGGGTGGGCTGTATAGCACAGAGGTTGGCAAGAGATTCGTACTCCCACCTAATTATTGGAGGTGGGACCAACTTTTACAGGTAAACAGCTCTACTTCTTCTTTTCCTGAAGTTCTCCTTTGTAATGCTGCCAAGAGTTTGTTGTCTTTGAGGGACCCTCCCCACCACAAAATAGATTATAAAAAAATAGAGTAGAAATAAATAGTTTTAAGAAAATAAGTAGTACTTAAGCAAGTAAAAAATGAGGCAAAGCTCATGTTGAAAAGAGAAAAACAAGATAAAAACACTGAAATGAAATTTATTACTAAAATAATGATGAAGATGTAACTGAAATTCAGAGTAGCATTAAAATTTAAATGGAATAGTAAATCAATCAATCATGGCTATCAAAATCTGGATTTCTGACTTCAAAGGTAAAGTAATAAGCCTAAGAACAGGCTCCTAATAGTATGCAAGACAAGGAAATGACTGTCACACTTATCTGAGCATCAGTATGCTGGAATTACAAAGCCGGGGTGTTTCTACACTCACACCACAATTGTCTTAAGATGCAGAGGGGAATTTGAGGTTCTGTGGTCAGTAGGCAAACCTCTTCCTGCACTCCTGTTGCTCTTCTCTGTGGAAGTGCTGTGGTCCACTGGTTCTGTGGATCTGGAGCACAGATGGGCCCAGTGTGTACTTTGGTGTGATTAAGGGGATGGGGATGATGAATAAGGTCAGACCTGCCAATGGTATCAAGGTCATGGTAACCTGCACAGAAGAAAACCCCTTTTTATGGAGTTGGTTTTGGAAGTCAGGAGAGTCATGAAGACCTGCTCATGAGACATCTCCTACAATGCAGTAGATTTGGAAAAGAGAAAATGCAATGCCAAACCTGTTTGCAGCCATCACTGGAAGCAAATGACAGCATAATTGTTCAAGTTGAGTAGAAATGTGAATCACTCATAAATATATACTGATGATGACTGTAGAGAGGGAAAAGATAGCAGAGAGATTAAAGGACTTAAATTCTGAAGGGGAAGAAACCCCTTAACCACTCCCTATCTCCTAGGAGAGACATAAGGACATAAGCAGCTCAGACAGATTAAACCACAAAGATTAGGCAGGAATGACAGGAGAAATGTAAAGAACAACTCTATATAGCAACAGTAAGTGGTGAGAAAAATGCAAAATAGGTGGTGACAGTGCACAGGCACACGCTATAGTAATTCATAGCCTTAGCCAGGCCTCAAATGATCTTTCTACATAAAATACTGTGAAATCGAACCTATTGTTTAACTTGTATGTCATGCAGAGTTGCCTCCATATCATCCCTGATTCAGCCAAAACAATTGGTATGTTTAGAGTTAGATTATGCAAAAGATTGTATTTTACGTCCTACTGCATTTAATATGAAATTGGCACATATTTCAAGTGTTTTGCTGACCACTGTTTTTTTTTTGTAAAAACAAAGTGAAAGACGTAATTGTGCTGCATATTTCTGGAGAGGCTTGTACTAATGAAGAAAATTCTAGATATATAAAGAGATTTTAATGTTCTCTTGCAGAGTAACAAAATTATTTTCTTATAACTGCAAATATTTTCAGGAATATGAAAACCAGTCTACTGCAGAGGCCAAGTTTGTAAAGCAGTTGGATCAGTGTGAGATGATACTGCAAGCATTTGAGTATGAAGAGTTGGAAAACACACCTGGCAGACTGCAGGATTTTTTTGATTCAACTGCTGGTATGACATTTGGGCTTTTTTCTTTTCCTTTTTCATAAATGAAATATATAAATTCCCTTTTTTTTTCCCTGACAGACTTTCAGAGCAACTGAGAACTAGTTATTTTACTCATTGCTCAAGGCCCCTAATATTTCTTGGGAAACTTGATGCATTGTGAATGTGCCTGACATTTATCTGTAGGTATTAAACCTGAATTTAATTTATGCCAAATTCCTTTTACCACTTTTTGCCTTAGAGAGAGGCTCAGCTTTCATTACACTTGCATGTGTAAAGATCTCCCTGAAACATCAGAGTCTTCATCAAGGAGTCTTCAGTGTTCACCCATGCTATGACAGCAGCTTGTTTGTACTCTTGTCAGTGTTTCAGGAACCAGTGAAGTAGGATTTGTTATCCCCAAGTGAACTGAGTGACCAGCCCAAGGTTCCTGTGAGAACCACCTCAGTGAAGTGATTAAGTTGCAACTGTGTTACTTTTTATTCTATCCACTGCTTTTCATCCTTTGCAAAATACACTGCTAATTTAAAGCAGAGATAGGTAAAATAATCTTTATTAATTTTGGCAAGGTAGTTGAACAACGGAGAAGGACTGTAACTAACTCATCCTATCCTGATCTAGGACTAGGGATAGACAAACTCTATCTCTAGGGATAAGAGGACCAGCAGTCACCCAACAGAGTCCCTGACAAGTCCCATTTATACTTTGGTGATTCCCCAGGGAAATAATAATCTCTCTGTAAGATTTTGATTAGCAAAGGAAAAAAAAGGACATGAACGAGGCTTATAATGCTTTAGTTTCTAACTGATATCTTTGCTCCGCTACCAGAATTCAAGAACTTAAATTGAGCTGGTGTCTGAGTAGAGCCTACAGCTTGTACCCTAAGTGCAGCTGTAACTGGAGTGGTTTCCTGTAGCACGATACACAGTATCAGATTACCTTGGTCAGGGTGCATCCCTTTTTCAGCTCTTAAAAGTCTTAATAGAGCACAAAAACAAGCTTTTTGTGAAGAACGGGTGTAGCTACCCTTACTCCATAGTTGGATTGAACTGGCAGCATTCACTTTCTTAAAAGAATAATTTGACATTTATTCTGAGCCTAAAGTGACATCTCTGCTATCGTTCCAATTCCAGCCTTTCACACATGACAAAATGAGAGCATTTTTCATTAACCTTCCCTTTCTTTTGTTTTGCAGGGAAGTTTGTTCACCCAGAAATACTACAGCTTGTATCTCTGATTAACACAGAAAGGAAAAAAAGAATAGCTGCCACATCCCATCCACATTCCTGAGGTGTTCCGAAATGCTGTAGCCATAATAAATACTTTGGTTTATATTCTGGTCATTATTTTTTCTCATCTAACATCACTGATTCTGCTATTAGATTTTTTTCCTGTGCATTCATTGCTGAGAATCCCAGGACCACTTAGAGAGGAGCAGGGAATGTAGTTGCCTCCCAGATCAAAGGTTGTGTCAGGGAACAAAGAATTAGTATATTTGGGGTTTTCCTTGTTTTTTGTCAGCCTCTGATTAATGAATCTCAGTTACAAATAGATTTTCCTCTGGGGAAGTCCATGTACATTTAAGAATTAGTTGATGGCAATCTAATCTGTTCATGTAATGCATTGTGTGGGGCAGGTGGTCTTGTTCTGTGAATTTCTAAGTATGTATTGATTTAAGTACCTTCAAAATGGGTTAATATCCACTCAGTGCTACAGAGAAACAACACCAATGAGCATGTGTCTGTAGAAGCTCTTGCCTGAGCTTAGAGATTTCTTTGGAGTGCATAAGCCTTAAGTGATGGTGCATAAAACTGGTAATCTCATTAATTATATTTTCTCATATCTTCTTTGTTTCATACGACTGTTCTCCTGTTCATGTGTTGTAGCAGGGAATGGTGCCACTATTTCCATAAGGACTGTATTCCTCCCTCCCCTTCACCCCAGACTGGCAGTTTTACAGACTCCTTCACAGGTAATTGATAATCACAGAATAGCTGAGATTGGGAGGGACCTTTGGAGTTTGTGCAATCTGATGCAGAAGCCTGCACATCCATGTAGAGCTGGCTCCCTTCTCCAGGCTGTCACACACTGGTACCAGTTCTGCCATAAATGAATTTCTGGCAGAAGTAGGCACTAATGTAGAAGCACAGAATGATTGTGAAGTAAAGCTGTAGTGGTGGTAAATGCCATAATGAGGCCAGTGTCTGCACACCCAACTGCTGAATTGTGTGCAGCGGAGATTAGGGCAATGCCATGATTACCAAATAAGCAAAATATGCACCTGGAAAAATTACATGGTAGAGACTTGGAGTTCTCTGTCTTGCACCTCATGTCAAATGAAGCAGCATAAAACTAAATTTGGTTGTCATGTCCTTTAAAGGTAGGTAATGGATCTGAATACACATTTTCAGGCACCATGACTCAGGAAATGCTTTCCTTACACAAACCTCCAGGGCCTGGCTGAAAATCACAAAGTGTTCTGTGGCTGATGCGTTTCCTAGAGCACAGAGTGCAGTGCAGAGATGCTGGGAACTTCTTGCCTCAATGGCTGGCACAGTGCTCAAAATGTGCGGAGCATATTGGTCTGGATCAGAGGAGATGAGAGATGCCTGCTCTGCTCAGGAAACCCCTGGGGCAGCAGTCATGCCCTGTGGCTACCCTGGAAGAACAGGTTGCACTTTGCTGAGCTGATTAGTGGTTCTTGGCAACAGATTGCCATACTGCAGAGGGGGATGGAGTGGGGCCCACCGAGCTTTTGTCAGCATTTTTATTCCAGCTAGGTGCACACAAATCATAGTGTCCATTAGTTTGCATTGAATGCTGAGAGTGAAAGCTACAGATGTATGGAGGGGCAGAATTGAGAACATTCTTGGCAAACCAGCAAAGTGGCCTTGAAGAGATGTTTGGTAGAAACACACCCAGCACAAATACTATCCTAAGCAGGAACAGTCCATTCCTGCAGCATAGCAGGAGCCTTCCCCATTTGTCAGGGGATCGAGGGGACAGTGTGGAACCCCATGCGCAGTAATCATAGCGTGTTAGAGTTGGAAGGGATCTTAAAGATCGTCCAACTCCCTTGCCAGTGGCAGGGATACCTTCCACTAGCTTGCTCAGTACTACTGGTAAACAGAATTAAAACATCACAAAGGGTAAAAGAGAGAAATTTATTTTTAATAAGAATATCAAGAACTTCATTTACACAAACTAAGTTGTCAATATCTTCCATTTTAAATAAATTCACATTTATGCACAAACCATGTAAAATAAGCTAGAAAATTGTCACAAGAATACTAGAAAAACAATTAGATTTGCTTCCATGCTAAAAATCACACTAAAGAGGCATGTGATATAAATGTCCAAAGTTAGCCTATGTCCAGTAGAACATTACAAAAGGACTTTCAACTTTGTAAAAACTAACAAAAGCCACACAAGAAAAAACAAAAATCACTTAAAGCCACATTTTCTCACAAAATTTTTAGCAGTCTGTAATGTCAAACTCACTAACACTGATTTGAAGCTTTGGCGTATGCTCAAAAAATGCATCCATTCTCAAAGTAGCCAGGCTCTTTTCCATCCTGTTTACTGATAATGTTGTGCCCACCTCAGTGTGTGGTGAGCTGAGCAACGCAACATGCAGACTGACACGTGCTCACTACACAGCAAGATAGTGTCACAAATGTGCTGCTCTTTCCTTAGAAAACATGTTAAAAGAATGCAATTCAGAAAACATGCTGAATCAAAGCTGAGCGATGTCTGGCTCTTGGTGATTGAGCAGAGATAATGCTGTTGGTGGAATTAACATCCTGGAGCAAAACACAACAAAATTTGACACCAAAAGTGAAGTTCTTACTCATCCTGTGCATTGTCAGGTGACAGGGTCTATGCTAGCAGCTCTGAAGGCATGGACTCTCTACCCTATGGCACATCTGAAGCCAAATGTTGGGTTTGTATTCTTTCACTTAAGGCTGTATCTTGACAGAGGCTCATAAATATATTTTCCCTTGGTTTTGAGGGGAAAATACGGAGGCAAAAGTATTAGAGATTCCCTCCACTCCACTTGATTTTCTAATTAAGTTCACTGCCAAGTCTTACCAAACCAAAGAGAGCAAGCAATGGTGCACATTTTGAAATGGAAAGCTTTCCAGCCAAAATGACGATCTGAAATCAGCAGCTGTGATAGGTTGTTTCTGTATGAATAACCAGGTGTCTCTTCCTGCCCTCCTTAAACTCTGCTGCCTAACGGATGTAGGGCAATGCCAGACCGTACCACTGAAGGAGAAACAGCTTTTTGTGACAGTAAGTGGTTTTAATTCTGTTAGGAAATAGATGATGTACCGACACTCCTGAGCAAAGGGCACCTGGTATGGATGGTAGACAGCTGGTGTATGGGCTACTGCTGGCAGTTGAATGCTTTGCACAGCTCTAGGTCCATCTGTCTGATGTGGCACTGAGAGGGAAGCCAGAAACCAACAGATAGAAAAAAGTAAACCAAAATAAATAAGAAACAGAGACTGGGAGATTGTTAGAGGGAAGTTACATGTAACTGAAAACTATTTAGTCACTTGACACAGAATTTAGTGCATTATAGCCAATGACTTGCGTGTGGTTTTGATGATATACAAAGTACCTGGTGATAAAATGGCCCATCAAAAATAGAAATAGGGAGAGGATACATTTCTCCAACACAAGGCCAGGATGGCAATTTTCCAAAGCTGACAAAACCTTGTTGCGCAAGTTGTGTGGTGAGGGAGAGCTGAAAATCATTGTCTGGGCAAGTCTCTGAAGAGAGGCATGTGGGGCTCAGGAGGGCCTGCTGTTTAACACTGAAGCTCTTCTTCACTTTCAGGGAGTCGGGTGCCAGCAAGGGAGCTCTGAGCACTAGCATGGGCTGTAGAGCTGAGAACTTCTTCAAAACTGCCTCCCGTGTGGCTTGTCCCACCAACCTTGGTCTGAAATAAGGCAAACAGAGAACAGCAAGTTCCTCTGCTCACACTGGAGCAAATCCCATTTCCAATCCACCCCATGGCCAAGGAGAGCAGGGAATTTTTCACGCAGAGAACATGTAGTGATGGTTCCTTGGAACAACTATAAAACCAGTCAAATAAAGCAAATTCTTTACTCCACAATTTCTAAACTAGGCTGCCATCATAAAATCTGACAGTGGCATGTCTCATGCGTAAAGGAGTCAGTCACTAACGAGATCCCAGGTAGGATCCTAGACCCTAGCAGTAAACTCAGTGGGGTAGTTTAGCTGAGTAGCTCACACTGTTTTCACTGGTTTTTTTTTTCCAATTCTATGCAGGCTGGATAAGAGATGGATACTAAAATGAACTGGTTCATTTGCTGAGTGGCCCACATGCCAGCTACAGCAACACAGCTGCTCACAAAATACATAAACCATACTGGGATTTTGGACAGCAGAAGGAATGTAGTAACCAAAGGACCTGAATCCCTTCAGGCATTTGTAGCTGCCTAGATACTGGAATATAAAACTGCCAGTGGCATTTTCATGGGCGAAAGCAGAGATACCAATGTGCTTGCACGTCTACCTCCAGAATGCTTCAGGTCACTGAATTTGTAGTAAGTATTAAAAATAAAAATCAGTAAGACTAAATCTTTGAAAAATAAGTTTCTTAACAAAGATAGAGCTGTATCTAAAAATTTGGAAATGATCAAGACTAAGTGACGAAGAGACAAAGCTGTTGTGACTAGGTTGTCTTGGTAAGAGAACGTTCTTTTGTGGCTTTGCTTGCTGATATGCCCACTCCAAGCCTGAAAATAGGGCAAAACCTTTTACTCCATCCTAGAATTGCAGCAGAACTCAAAGCTGACATTTTTTTTCAACCTCTCAGCCACTGAATGCTTAGGAAGATTATTTTAATTAAGTGAACTTTGTGTTCTAAGTTTCCAAAGGGTTAATCCTATGTAATCCTGTTTCTTTAGCTAGCACAGCAGCTTACCTAGCTTGAAAGTCCAATAAAACATTTCATTAATCAGAATTCAGATTTTCAGAAAAGTTGAGAAGAATGAGGCACCCTGGTCCTGTTTGATTTCCAGGGGAAAATTAACTAGTGTACTCTCCCAAGAAAGCTGCAACCCAAAGTCCAGACTCCAAGAGCAAATTAAATCTAATTTTAAATTTGACTTCTAAATGTTATGAAACCTGAACATCAGTTTTGGCAAACTGCAGAACACTATAGGATCACTGAAGATATGTAGCTGATATGGGGGTTGGAAAGATGATAAGACTACTGCTGTTCTTTTTTCAGGGGCCTCTCTGGGTAGTTCTCCACTTTTTGAGACCACAACAAAACCCTAGAATTGAAGGGTAACTCCATGATTTCTCCTCCCATCCCCTAATCTTTCTAATCTTGCAAGCCTGGGAACAGAGGTAGGAAAAAGGAGGAGCAATGCTGAAACATTGCCATTTGTCCGCAGTCTACCCTGGTGGCAGCCTAGATCCATGACTCCATCTTCCCTTCCCCATTTGCATAAGGAAATGAAAGAAAGAAAGAGAATACAGAAAGAAAATATTTTGAGAAAGTGTCAGTGAGTTTGCCAATAAAGATAGACAATGAAGATTTCATGAGATAAGGAGGATTATTTCAGACTCAGAACTTAGTCTATTGTCCTGCTTAATTACAGATTTCTTAAAGGATGATCTAAGAGCACTCTGAACACAACAGGCTGAGCTGGCATGACAAATACTCTCCTCTAGAACACCTTTGCTTAATCAAGAAAATAAGATCAGGCTCCTCAAGCAGATCACTGTGAGCGGAAATGGTCTTCACAGCTGTGCAGTTTGAATTACCTTTTTCTATTTTGGAATTTTGAACAATTGACACATTGAGATCACTGGCAACAGACTCTCCTTGCCACCACTATTTTTGGCATTTCTGAGACCACTTGCTTACTTTGGCAGGCATCAGAAATCATTTCTTAGCAACAAAGCAAAGGAAAACAATTTCTTTGCATATTGCCTTCATTTTCCATTAGTGCTCAATGAAATTCTTGATGGAAGAACAAATTAAATCAGTCTCCTGTACAAATGATAGGGACAACTAAGCTGTCGCACTTAAACACACACAGGCATGCAAACTCTGCCCCTAACCTTTACCTTAAGGCTTGTGACAGTGGTTTCAACCTTCTCCTCAAATGATTTGAAAGTTGGAGAATTCCTAGGAGAAAAAAAGTTGAAGGGAAGAAAAAGAGTCAGTTGCCAACATCATGGGATAACTCCACAATTTGATCAGTTCTTACCAGGCAACACTGCCAGCACAGAATGAAGGCTGGCTAGCAGCACAGGGCTATGAACACTCACTCGAACTCTGTCAGTCAAATCCAATTATGGTAATCGGATGAGTACTTTTTAGCTACAAATTTTCAAAAGTAGAACGTGACTAGTAATTGAAACCAAATTATAACTGGCCTTCCTACTCTATGATACATTTGTCATGTTCTCAGAAGAACAAGCAGACAATGCTGCCTGTAATGCTGCTTTTCTATGGCTTCATCCATTTGTATTGTTGCTGTAAAGAATAAACATTTTTTTAAGCTGATGAGCAAGTTCATAACCTAAATATTAAAAAGATACCAAGTTTAATGTCATAAGGCTGGGAAGAAGGAGATTAGAACCACATGGGAAGTGCTTTCCAAATGTCTGTGAGGAATCCTGTCCCCCCTGCCCCCTTCCTTGTGATTTTGTGACTGCTGCTTTCAAAGACAAAGACTTTAGTGAGACTGTGTTCCTAAGGTGCCTCTCTGACTAAGCTAAGCTTTTCTCTGTGTTCACCCAACACAATGGAGACTTGGACAAGTCTACAGTGGGTGAAGGGGACCTTCTGGTTCTCTGCTCCTTGCTTGGCACCTGAGAGCTCATTTAAAGCATACATTGTGCTTCATAATTAGTGAATACTCTGAAGCTCAGGCACTGTTGTCCAGCACAGTTCCTTGTTTTGCAAATGTATTTATATCATATCCGCCATCAGGCTGAGTTAAAATGACCCCAATTTAAGGGAAGGGCAAACAGAAGCGAGGTGAAAAAATAATGCAAATTTAGTTTCTGTTATTTAGATGACAGATTTTTTTCATAGGGCAAGAAGGGTCAAAAGGAGAGAGACACTGAGTTTTATAACTTATATTTGATCCGTAGATCACATCGGTGAAGGCTTGCCTTAAACTATCCACCTGCTGAAGTTGAATGAATTAGCATCCATCATTTCATTGTGAGTTTGTTTTTCATGCATGCTTGGCACAGAGTGGGGACAGTCATGTATTTAGAGGCCAAGAGAGTAAAAAGAAAGCTGGATACTAATTTTATTGAAAATAGTCAGAGCTTTTCTTGAACAGACGTCAATATTTGGCTGCAGTCAAGTAAAGCATGATTATAGCCATTAAAATATGAAAGCAGTCATGTAAAATCCCTCCATAGGAGCATGATCCAAAGCCTGTTGGAGTGAAAAGCATCTCTGACGTTAATGGGCTTTGGATGATGTTCTAGAGAGAGCAAAACAACTGAATTTCAGATTCAGTAATACAAACCTGATAACAATCAGCTACCTAAATACATTTCAGAACTGCTTCATTTACTCAAAGGCTTGTACAAGAGATTAAGCAGTTAATACAATTAAAATGAAAAGAAAAACCAAACCCCACAGCTAGCCTGTCCTGCGGCCCTCATCTACATGAATAACCTTAATTGATTGAAGTGAGACTTCTCATCCAACTGAAAACTGCAGGATCAGGATCAAAGTATGCAAATCCCCCCTCATTACTCTGTTGAACATCACCATAGCAAATAGAATGTGGGTAGCACATTACCTCATTGCAGGCATGCTTATGGAATGGCGAATAGAATAGCTGTGGGATGAAAGCAAAACACAAGAAAAAAAAAAGCTGTAAAATCCAATTTCCAATATGATTATATGTATTTTTAAACCTAGCTTTAAATGTACATATACATATAGTCAAGAGAGCTGGTGTTCTTCCTCTTCTGATGGCAAGGACTTGTCAAACTCTCAGCACTAAAGATCTTACTGCCACATTCTCATGTCAACTGGTCAGCAGCTGGGCTCAAAAGAATGATGCAAAACAGCTCCTGGCAAAATCCATTTAAATGGTGCAGACCCCAGCTATCAACAGAGACATGTGAGAGGGGCACAGAGAGCCACCTCCATGTCCTGCAATGACAGAGGACAAGCTCTGTGTTGGGCAGGAGGGATACACCCCAGGTTTGTGCACATCAGTGGAGCTGGTTCAGCTGACTCCCAATCTCAAAAGGGTCCTGCACAACTGCTTACCTAAACAAGAGGTTTCTTCAACCAGAGAGGCAGCACTCTCACATATCCACACCTCTCCAAGACATTTCACTTCCTCCTTCACTCCTCAAGTTTACCAAAGGTACGGAGCTATTTTCCACAGCTCTCATCCAGCTCTCTTTGTGACACTTCCCTCCCCAGACTTCCCAGCAGCAGGAAGGTTGCAAGCAGAGGACGGTGCCTCTGCATTACTCAAAGATCACCAAATCATGCTGCATACCTTTAGACCTGCAGATGTCACCCACGCTGACTGCTTGACTTACATGAGCCAAATTCTCCCACCTGAGACACCAACTCTGTTTTCACAGCATTACCTGTTCCCTGCTGCTGGGAAGCATCATGCCTGGTCCAAATAAGAATCTTTATTTGAAGCTTAAGAACTTTCCATGAGCACATTTATATCTGAGCACTTTAAGTAAAGTGTGTGATGCAAGAGTGTGTGTCTTTTTCCAAAAATCCCTGCATTGCTACTTTCAGTGTTGACTGACAGCTGCAGCCTGGTCGGACTGAGAACAGGGAGAGCTTTACTGTAAGCATCACCAACACTTGGCTGCAAGCAAAGCATGATTATAGCATTAAAAAATGAAAGCTTTAATGCAAACAGCACATGTGTTTATTATAAACTATACAAAATCAGAGCAGCACTGAGTCTATATACAGATTTGTTTTTCCAGATTAAGGAGTCAGAAATGGGAGTGGGGAAGGGAGGGGAGAGCTGTTTGGCAAGCAGGTGGAATAGTGAGATCTAATACATACTGTTTGCTGCTGTATATATTTTAAGGCTTCTGCTAAGATCAGATAGACAAAAACTGACAGCAGACAATGCTAATGTTTCATGTTCAGTTTTTCACATAAATTTTAAGACTTATGAAAGATTAGCCCAAACATTTCACAAGTGCAGCAAATCTTTAACAGTCCTCATTAAATTAAGCAAACATCCTTGTCATTTTAGTTTTGCAACCCACAACAAATAGACAATAATATAGTTTGGAAGTATTTCGGCATAGACTGCTACTCTTTTAATAGCAAAATATTCCAGATATAAAGTTTTAAATCAGAAGATTAAATACACACAGCTAAGAGATGGCACATGATAGACAATCAAAATATTAAATGCTTATTTTTTTGAGTTCATATTTTAATTTCTTTAAAGAGGTAAGAATGCAAAATCTTCTTTTAGTACAAGCCTAAAATATTAAGTGTTTTTAAAGACATGCATGACTGTGATAGTGATCATTGCAGAGAACAGGGATCCTTCATGACAGAGGCCAGTAAATATTATATTTTAGTTTCATGTCAGAGTGAGCTAAGAAGGTCAATCTATGCTGTACTTTGAAGTTTACTCAGTGAATTAGAGTCCTTGTTGGGTTAACTTAGCTGAATGGAAAAAAATGCTCTTGAGCTTTTCAGTGCAGTGAAGATAGGATGAGGCCAGAGGGACTGGCAAGGCATTCAGGGCTGCTCAGCCTCTCTTCAGAGGGAACTGACGTAAAGCCAGACTGCTTATAGAATCTTTGAGAACATATACAATTCTTTTCTAACAATTTTTTTCATCATATATTCAAGTGCTTTACAGAATCAATAAACTCTAATTATAGAGAACTCTTTTAACATCTTCAGAACTTGGAAATTTCCCCAGGACTCAAGACTGTTAAAGAATCATGACTAAGATACTTTTGCTCTATTGAAGACGAGGTAATTAAATACTTCATATAATCTTTACAAAACTCAGCTGAATAGAATTTTTACTGTTTGTTGCTCATGTTCAAACCTCTGACAGAAAGAATATGGTTAAGAGAATGAGATTATATATAAGTAGGTTTTCCCAAGACCAATGTCTTTTGAATGTGTCCATTATTTGAGTTTAAGACTAATCTACTCAAGGCAAACACTTGGTCCAATCCTTTTCTTGTTACACTCACCATGCTGTAAAAATGAGGCATAACAGTTTAAGTAGCATATAATGATGCTGAAAAGGAAGAGGTTACTGCATTACAGCTCATAAAACAAATCCTGTCAAATACAGAGGCAGTATTCAAGGAGAATAATGTGTCTTACCCAATTGAATGCGATCTGGGGTGGATGCACAAGGAAAGAAAAGCAAGAGTTAAAAGTATTAGGAAAAGGTAACAAAAACAGACATACACATCTGTAGCATGTCAAACTGCCTAAGGAGAAAAATAAAATATTTTTCATTCAAATCTTGATGCTGGAATTCACAGTAGAATGTGGTTCAGTTCAGATTCCTCCAAAGCAAAAATTTTCACAGTCCTTCAGTATGCAGTCACCTATTCTGTATGCATTGAAAAACAGAAGTTTTATCTTTAAAAACTAAATTTTGTATTCTCTTCATTAGAACAGATTTAAACAATACTAACTGGTTTCTCTTCTCATAGCCTCCCTTAATATCATTAAAGAGAAAGTATAGGTGAACTGGAATTGTACAGGTACATAAGAGCAAATGATTTTTTCCCCCTCTGAATTCCTTAATCATCTCTCAGTTAAAAAAGGCTATGGAAAAAAATAAGGAGTTTTTAATTCCTAAAACAACATTTTCTAAAATACTGGTTCCTTGTTGAAAACAATACTTGAAACACTTTGACACTGTATTCCACCTCACAGGAAACTTAATTAAGGCGGAACTGGGAGAGACACATTGATATACAATATTAAAAGGATGTCATTAATGTTCCAAAGTTGAGAAATGATGAGGCAGACAAGCCTCTCCTTCATCTGTGTTACTGATGTAGTCTTTAATTACAGACCACTTCAAGGGAACACCTGCCTCATGCAGTGAGCCAGAGAGGTGGTGCACACTTAATGAACATCTCTTCAAATACTTATTTTTCACATCCTTTCTCAATGTGTGGTGTGATGCATTATTTACTGCGCAATGTTCATACTTTGCTCCAAAGAAAAGCATTGGTTTCTTCAGGTTTATTTACAAGGTTATACACATCATCATGTATACTTGTGCTTCTCAAACATTCAAGGGTTTGTCTTCACAACACATTTCTGTTTAAACCCGTTTAAGTAATACTGTTGTCCTCCTTTTAATACCTGCTGGCTCCCAGTAACAGCCACCCCCTTCTCCATGCCAATACAGATACTTGCACAGACATATGATAAGGAAATCTCTGTTACTGCAGACCTCTAAAAAGCAGCACAAATTAAGGGGTACATGTCCACGGAAGTGAGGGAAAACAACTTCCTCATCCATCAGCAAAAGAAATGCTTATGAAATTACTTTCTGAAGCAAGGTAGTACTGCTATTTCCTTTATAGGAGTATCAAAAGACAGAAGGGTTTGTGAATGGTAGTTTCAGGCCTGACAGCTAAGCATTTGAAGGAATTCAGATCTGACAGCAGTTTTAAGTGCCCAGAACATCCCTACATCACAGAAATCCTAAAAGGCTATGCAAATACTCCGTCACCACGAACAACAACAACAAAAACCCCAAAAGGCACAACAATGAAGGCACAGCAAAAATCAACTCCTGAAGTGGTAAAGTAGATTAATCATACCTGCACCATCACCAAAAGATTTTGGCCCCACCTGCTTCTAAAAACTTTAAGTGACAGAGATTTCATAGCCTTCAGAAATAACCCCTGTTCAGCTGCACTCCTGAGACCTGAGGCTAGACTTGTAGCCCTTCTCTGCAGAGCTGCCTGGTCAGTGCTCCCCATCTCTGCTTTTTAATTTTTTCCACATTTGGCAATAAAGCACGTTCCACTTTCCTACATGGAATTTTATTTTATCATTTAAAATAATGTGGATTTCTAATCCTAGTGCCTAAAGTGTTTGCATACCCTGCCACTACAGTCATATGGGAATTCTAAGTGATGCCATCCTGGCACCTTCATCTAACCCAGCAATGAAAATGCTGATGAGTAACAGACTCAGGACAGATGCCTGCAAAATCCTACATTATGGTCAGCTACTGAGACCTATTCTTTGGATACAATTTTCAATTCTCTATGCACTCTTCCTGCTAAAACAATAACACCTAAGCTGTATTTCTCCAGTTCTGCAAAAAACAGTACAGACAGCCTTATCAAAGTCAAGCACTAACACATCTCCTACCTTCCATCTATCCTTTATGACAGGTGCTGTCAGTTCAAGATAATTGTTCTTGACAAATGCTTTTATGTTTTTGTTATCATGCTATCTTCTAGATGCTTTGAAAATAACAGGTTAATGCATTCCTCCAGTATCTGCTTTGTATTCCCAGAACCTCCCTTGCACCTCCGGAGAGGAATTAACTTTGCCTTCCTCCACCCCTCTGGTGCCTCCTATACCTTCTGTGCTGATCTCGGGGCACATTCAACTGCCACAGTCATGCCCCCAGGCTGTCCCTCCCTGAAGTCTTTTGTGTCTTTCCACCTGTGCCTTCCAACTCCTGGCAGGAATGAAGTATTATATTACCTTCATTCATCTTGAGAGCTGGCTCATCCCAGGCACTGAATTTGAAAGGGGTCTGTGTGATCATGTAATTAAAGAAAATGTACCAGACAGTTGAATAAGGAGCTATACAAAATGTAATTCTTAACATCCTAATTTGCATGCATGCCTTTGTTAGCTTAATCTTTAAATACCTTTACTTGAGTAGCAGCAATGTATGTGGTAGTGTGCATATAGTAGTGTAGTATACATAGTTTATTTTTTCTTTCTTTCCTCTTTTTTTTTTTTAAAGCAACCCAAAACCCAGAAAATCTCTCACTTGGTATCACAACTTGTTTCTATAAAGGTCATCAGCAGGGATGAAACATAGATGCATACAGACAACTGCAGAGTAGTCCAGCAGTATAGCATGAAAATATTCAAACTTTAGCAGAAAGCAAAGGAGAAAAGGATAAAGACCCTCAACTCTATCACATCTGTGCTCTTCTTAGCAAGAGCCACATTAAAATGTCAGTGCAATCTCTAATACCAAGAGATCTGAGCCTCTGATCAATGCCCTGTGAGTGATCTGGGACTACCCCCTTCCTCTTAACTTTCCACACCAAATAAATATTAAAAGAGACAATGTGAGCTGGAGATGGAGGAGAAAAAAAAAAAAAAAAAAAAAAAAAAAAAAAAACTTGATGGCATATAATTAATCACAAGGCCTATTATCTATTATCTTAGCTATATTCTAGTGTCTGGTTTGTATCCTAAAGCAGAAGTATCTGTACACTGGTTTTATATGCATTTCTTGTATTTCTAGAAACACAACATTAAAGAGCCCTTACAAGCTTATTAATACAAATTCAGAAAATGTAAAATGCTAGTGATTATTCATGCACAAAATGAATTAGAGAGTTGCAACACTGGGAAGATGGGGTGGGGATGAAAGAGAAGCACAGCAGCTGCAGGAAAAGCACTTGGTCCCCAAAGGGTGGCATCTGTTCTTTCAGACACACAGAATTTTGTTCTTTTTCTTACAGATTTTATCTTGAATGCTTACGTAGCAAAATAGCACATTTGGGGGAGTCTATCTGGCCTGGTTTTATATGGTATTTTAGTAATATCATATAAATTTTAGAGATAAAACAAAATGAAAATTAAGACCCAACAATTTCAGAACAGAAATATGTTTTTCATGTAGTGCTCCATACAGTTGACATAGGAGGTAACATAGAAAACAGAATTTTGTTTCATAAAGAAGGCAGGTTTCAGTATTTAGTCAGTCTGTCTACAAACCCTTTCAAAATCACCATCATCAGGGGGTAAGGCTGCTGAACATACTGGGAATTATGATGACATCTGGATTTTAGAAATCAGTTTCAAGTGTCTGCACTGAGTGAAAGCAGAACAGGGATTTGCATCTGGATGTCATTGGTGACTATCAGCCTTAATGCCTAACCAAGAGAATTAAGCTAGAGTCTGATGTTTGTTTAAAACGGCATTATGGGAGGGGGTGGTGATAATCCATACACTAGATCGCTGAAATAAAATTATTTGGATTAGCAAAAAAAGCAAGCCAACAATGACACAGAAAATTCCTGCTTCTTTACAGTTTACTCCCCCAAACACAAGTGGGATTGGAAAGGGGGGGAGAAGATTTTTAACAATCAGGTTATTTAAGTGATAAGGTTTGTAATGTGACCCCACACAGAACTACACCTGGCCAAGCTGAGCCAAGAATTTAGGCCAACTTTGTTGCTGAGGGAAGCATACTGACCATCACTCCAGATTTAGGATGTACAGCAGATGCAGAAGGTCCAAGTCACACCACTCTCTCTATAACTACGGGAACCTGTCTAGACCACTTGCTGCTTCATCATCAAGCATCAAGAAAACTCTCCTAAATGAGAACTTAACTGAAAACAGCAAATATCCACAAAAAAAGGCAGCACTGGTAGTTCATATTTTCCTAAAAATTCCCAACCAGGTTCAAGGCAATAATTTCAATCAAAGAAAGTTACTAGAAATCCTCTTTTTGATTAATCAAAATGCTTTTGGACTCAGCCTCTGCTTTGAGCCCTTGGCTAAAGGGCTAATGGGATAAACACCTCCCATCTGCCATGTCAGAAGCGTGACTGCTATGGGCATGAGGGCTGATACTGATAGGTAATACAAAGGCATTTGGTAAGTGATTAATTAAGGGAAATATTAAAGGCTGAACATGCTATATTTCAGTGAAGTAATTTCTGCCTTCACAGTTAACCTCATACCACGTGCAAAGCACAAGTAACAGGACTTGAGAAATCCTGAACCGCTAAGTCATCCTTCCCTCTATAATCCAGAGCCATTGCTCAAGGTGTTCACACAGAAACTCTTTGGTCACTGCTGTAGGATCTAAAGCATGGAAACAGCAGCAAGACCTGTTTGCTGGGCTGTGGGCTTGTCTTTTTTTGCAAGAGGAAGTGTTAAGAAAACATAAAATGAAACAGGGAATATGTTGGTGCCACATGCATCACACACATCTTATACATTTCTCAAAAATACAGAATACAACTATAAATGCAGGGAAAGCAGAAAGAATTAACAAAGGCAACAGAAAGGCTTGTGAAAGCGACTCATCCAACTGGAGCCTGGAAAGAGGGAACTGAAGTGAAATACAATAAACCCACAAGAAATAATGAGTGAAATGAAGGTCAGAAGAAGAACTCACTCACTGTTTTCCATAATGGAAGAGCCAGAAGGCACCAAAGGAAAGACCAGGGAGACTCCAAAAAGGGAATGAATGAACGAACAAATAAACCACAGACTTTACCACATAAATTTCTATTCACCTGGGGAGATGTGAGGTGTTATGAATTTCAAAAGCTCATATAAGTTAAAATAAATTCTAAGTAATGATAAATTTATGAAGAAAACCCCCCAAGAAACTTTTAAATGAAGGCTCAAATTTATGTTTTAGAGAGTTTTCAGCTCTTAGATTTCTGAAAAAACACACTAATAAAATATAACTGCATGCCTGCTTATTCTTGTACCCTTTGATAGGCATATACACTCATGAATGTTTAACTTTATCAAGTAAAGAATTCTTAGTTATGTTCATACATAACTTAGTTATGTATGAAGATGGCAAGGCATTCACTAAATTTCCATTTTGAACTGCAGTGTGGAAAAAGGCATTGTAAAGCAGATGATACAGTAATGAAGATTTTCCTTTTTTAGTTTCACCTAGAAAAACATTAGTACTTCTTTAGAGGTAGCTATTAAGGGGGAGGGGGACTCTAAAGATTTAAGATCCAGAATAAAAATAAAAAGGGGAAAAAAGGGTTTTAGCTGCCATGAACTAAGCTTCAGTCATTTGCAGCACACACAGACCTTAGGATATGGTTACCTCATACATTACAAAAGAACAAAAAAGTGAGTACATACCAATGGGACAATATGCTCTATTAATAAATGAGACCCTAATTACTCAATTGTAGAGTTATGCATGCCCACTTATTTTATAACAAAAAAATCAACTTCTTCAAACACTCAAGAAGTTCTGTAATCTTACTATCTAATGAAAACTGGAATGTTGGTTTACAGTATACAATTTCTGCTCTCATACTGAGGAACTTTAAAGCCAACACTTTAAAAGCTACATCAACATATAAAGCCTGACACTGAAGTTGCCTTTAGGTGACAGTTCTATTGACCTCAACTCCCATTACTTCTATCATATCTATTTTTAAACAACTGCAGAACAAAACTTTGCAGTACATCTTGAATAAAAACCAATTAAAATTGCCTGAAATATTTTTTGTCTTATTACAAGTAGCTCCTAGGTAGGCTTCTTTTCTTCAGATGATATTTTTCTCCAGCATCCACATATGAATAAAACTGGGTTAATAAAGATATAACAGCAATTTTTTGTTCTATTTTACTTGTATGTTTCCTTGAGTTTGCAAAGTTATTACAAAAGGAATTCTGACTACACCTTTTTTTTTTAAAAAAAAAAAAGGACTCATATAAAAATTCTATCTTTGGCCATCATTTTGCCTTCTTTCCAGTTAAAAACATGAATGTTATTAAATACTCTAACTACAAACTACTTGAACCTTTAAAACATTAACTTGGAAGGAAATGAAGAGCTGACAAATGATTTATACATTTAGTCCTCTAAGTAAGACCAGAGAAGCAGCAGATGCCAATACCTCATATCTCCAAACTTCTTGCTGATAGCCGTTCCTACATTGCTGATTGCTGCTGTTGCTTTTTGCCCTGCATGGCTCAGGGTCTCGTGTGTTTTCTTGTAACTGGAAACAAAAAACAGAACAGAAATAGTGATAAGTATTAAAAAAGAGAGATTAGAACCTCTGCGACTAATTTCCCTCAAAGTCCCATCCACTGAAATGTTAATAAACATAGTAACAGTGGCTCAAAACAAACATGGGTGGGGATGCCCATTTCTGCACAGCTTCCTTGTTGCAGGGTTCTTCAGAGCAATCCTTAACTTAGCAATCCTCTTTCCCCCTTGCAGATAACATCCCCCAGATGGGCCAGTGCATGCTGGTTAAAAGCAGAATGCAGTGATTTGTTGAATACCTGTTTGATACAACTTCTGTTTACAGAAAATCATATTTATGTCAACTAAATATTCTTCCAGCAGACACTGACCTTCTGGCAAAATCTGCTGTCTGAAGCACAGAAAAGAAGCAGGCCAAATACAACTCTGCTCTTTCCAGCATATATATATTAGGTACATTCAACAGATACACTTCAAAATGATTCTGTGATATTTAAAATAGAAAAAAAAATCCAACAAATCTGTTTCCACATGCAACAATTTTCCTTTTTTTCACTTTTTAAAATTTCTTTAAAGGAAGAAGGTTTGGGGAAGGACAGAGAAAGAAAGATGAAGAAACCTAGAGAGTGAATGCATATTCTTATTCTCTGAATTCTTTTAGAAGATGTCACTAATTTAACTTACAACATGCAGATTCAAACACAGAATCATCTCAATGTACTGATTCAGAATACATGCTCTGACCCATACAGACCCTTCAGTACAGGTAACTTGCACTCTCAGAGTAATCAGTAAGCTTTTCTGCACAGATGATTTTCTGCTGACTAAACTAATTCTGAGCATGTCAGAGGCTTTCTTCTGAGTAAATTATCTGATACTCCCAGTGACGCAGACAAGCTCAGAATTAGAAGTACTGACCTAGTAACAAAAGGAGAGCACACTATAATCAGTCTTCTATGCTGGGGTGTGTGTTGGCAGACAAGAAGAAATTATCATGAAAAATTCAGAAATAAGACTCCACTGGTTCTCATTCTCCTTTGAACAAAAACTATAGGATTGCAAGCATGTACCAAAATACACTGGCAATTGATTAAAAAAATCCTACAGCCTAAGTCCTTACAAGAGGGCATTTTCTCCTTATTATGGAGAATAATTCTCCTTATATGAATATTTCTCCTTATATGAAAGGAATAACTTTGTGGAGGAAGGAGGAAAAATAAGATTAACATTTGCAGTATGGCACATCACATTTTATGTCACATTGTTTTAGCCCCAGCAGGACCTATTGCTGAAAGTCCTCTGATCAGGACTGTGTTTTACAAACCACTGGTTTGATGGCAGAGGCCACATAATGTTATGTCCTTTCAGACAATATATTTTGATTTTATATTCCTATGCCACAACATCCTACTGACCTGACAAGTTCTTAAACTGCCAAGTGAAAGGCTCCTTCTATGAAGGTGCTTGTCTCTGTTTTCACTCACTAACAAGGCAATCCACAGGGAACAACTGAAAACTAGGGTACGGAATCTCTAGGAGTCTCAAGTTATATAAGCTGAACCAAACATATTCACAATGTCGAATGACAAGGGTTAAAACTTTGCAACACTGACAGAAGGAAAAAAATCATAATTATTAAGGAAAAAAACAATGGTTTTGCTTGTTTTGTTTATTCTAGAACAATACAGAGAATATGGAAAATATTGTTTTTTACCAAATCTCCTTTCTTCTTAGCAGCCAGCCATCCTTGGACATAACAAGAATGAAATACTCATTTCACTGAGGCCTCTTCCTCTAGCTTAACTAGTTTAATAGCTGTGTCATTTTCTTGCTGACAGTAGATATACTCTCATAAACTAGAATGGGATCAGACCCTAAAATAAGGATGCTACTGTCAAACTATAAGCACGTAGCTTTTTGGTAAAAGTTCCCTATGAAAAAGAAGAAAATCAAATATTCAATTGCCTGTGGCATACAAGTCTTAAAGTGTTTGCTAACAGAAAAGATTCCTGAACTATTCAGCACAAGTGCAATTTTGCTGATGACAAAATGAAGGCCAAGATTTGACTTCCAAGTCTAAAAGGTCCTTTGTAGAGCAACCTATTTATGTACAGTTTGAATGTACATAGTAAAAATACTTTTCAGATATCTCTCTGCACTGATTTTTTGAAATGACACCTTGGAGTTAATTTTATTTATAGGTACATTTTACTTTACATAAAATATCTCTGTTCTACCTTTTCACTTCAAGTTCTTCACACCATGTAAAACTATTTAGAGAACAGTCTAAAATGCGCCATACAGCAGAGACCCAAATTTCACTGAGATACATTAGAGTCCCCAACATATTTCTGAACATTATACTGGTCAGAACCTTCAGGGAAGTGGCTGAAATGACACTGATTTTGACATTCCAGCAATATTGTGTTTTCTCTGTAAATCCCATAAACCAAACATCCTCCAGTATTTCTACTAGCAAGGAAGACATGGAGACTGCATTTGTGTTCCTAATACTTTTGACATTACATAAGAGCATAAATCCAGCTAAAACTGTTACACAACTAGTCTTTTTTCAGCACCAACTTCAGCAAAAATGACCTATGGCATGTCCCCTCCTCCCTTCAGCAATGCTGAAGAGGAGCTTTAAGGAACATGAAAATAACAAAGGTAAAAATGGAATGCAACATGCAATACCTGTCAGCAGAGACAAGAAACATTAATTTGCATCTCAGCAGTGCTCTCTGATAGCTTAAAAATCAAACCCCCTGCCCATTATCACCTCTCCACCATTACACGTATCACTATGCCTTCTTCATAAATAATCTTTCCACAGAGCACATTGCCTCCCTGTAGCTAGTTAGGAGCTATGTTGATATTTGAATGTATGATGAACTGTATTTTGGCTCAGATATATTTATCCTCATAGTTATTTCATATTTACAGCATCCATTTGATATCTTGCCAAGCACTCTGGTAACAATGACCTCTTCAACATACTCTCTCTGTCATCTGGGAATCTGCTTAGTTGTATTGCACATTAATCATCTGACCAAGCAGTTTTCATCATCTCATGTAACTCACAGCAGTTTGTACTTTTGTTTTCATGCACTGAACAGCTCACATAATTTTCAGAAACCTTTCCCAGCAGAAATAAAGTTGGATATTCCAGGTAAGAACTGCAAAAACCATACACAGACCACTTTTTCCAGTTAATAAGTGAAAGTCCTCCTTGCACCACCAAGGTGGTGCATGCACTGCATGCTAAGTCATCCACCACAGCTGGGCACTCTCATCCTTTCAGCAGCCACTGCTGGCAATCCTTAGGTGAGTGCTGACCACCAGCTCATCGAGACAGCTGACAGCATCTTTGGAATCACCCAGCCAGCAGCTCAGGTCAACCAGTGACCCCAAAACTTATGGGGAGAAATACTCCAGCAAAAAAAAACTCAGAAAATTTAAGACACAGTGGTTCAAGAAAGACCACCTTCCATCCAAGCCATTGAGTGCATTTTTACACAAGTACATCATTAAAGACACCATTAGCAGTACACCAGGCAGCATCAGCAAAAGTAGAAACAGCCTACTCGATTTATTCAGAGTAGAAATTCCTGCTCTGATTTTGTGGCATCTGAAAATACTCCACAGCACAGAAGAATTGCTGGTAATGGTTAACAAGGGTCATATTCTCTGTTTTCACTCAGCACTTAACAATAAATGTTTATAATGCGTTTCAAAAACAAGAGGGATTAAACAAATAAGTTATATCAACTGCTGTCTCAATTGTAAACTTGTAAATAACACTCACCTGTGAACATTATCTTTATATATGACATTAACCTAAGAATTTCATCCATCAACTTCTGATTATAATTTTGTTTTTAAAATGGGGTATTTGTTTAACAGAAGCAATTATTTATAAAACTGGTTATCGGAGGTTATCACAAAACATGCTGATATTGCAGTTTTATTCCAATAACATGCCCAACATAATTAAAAGAAGCTTTAGAGATAACTCAAATCTCCAGTGCTGTAACATACTATTTAGACAAAGTAGATTAGCAGCATATTTTGACTGCATTTTCACTTGACAGTGTCATATACTACATTTAGGTTATGCTATCCTGTGACAACCAGATCTCACTATATATATCTCACTGTGATTTTTACAGACAGGGAAAGGAAATATAAGGAGATACTGTTTCATAAAACACAACATGTGAAGGAACAAGTGCTTTATAGAGAGAACAGCCAAGGAGCAGCAATATAGAGGGAACTAGACATTTCAATGCATTTAAATGGCCAACATCATCTGCAGGATATGACAGGACAATCATACTCATCTCAGTACAGAATTGCTCTTCACATGGCAGAGTTAAATGTACCCTTCATTCACAGATGCAATACAGGGCCTGCTGACAGAAGTAGGCTGCACATATGATATTTATATTTTGCATGTCAAGCTGCATGTTTGATGTACTACAGTAAAGGATAAATAATTTTAATTCAGATTCTGTAAAATTACTGCATTTGCTAATTAGTACATCTTCATTCAGCATTATGCCTCTTCATCAATGCTTGCTGGCAAAATTAATCTGTTTGAGAAACCGTCGCCTGTGATAAGGCTCACAGAAGATGTAACAGAATGCATGCAAACAACAACAAAACCATACAGTAGAGCAGAGCCTGGTAGCACAAGCCATGCCCTATGGAGCTTATTTCTCTTCAGTTTTCAAACCATTAGTCAGCTTAAGAATGACTTTTCTGCAATTAATCTAAAGCATCTGGATCCCTGAGAAATTCTCAGCTACAAAACTATTTTTCTGTTGATTTTCTGGGAGAAACAGGGCTCAGCATTAACTAAATTATACTTATGCTCAAGTGAGATAAATGCATATATAACAGATAAAAGGCACACAAAACATTCTCTAAGAGCATTCTTATTGTCATTTTTGCCACAAATTAACTCTAAGCTGTTGTGCATTATTTTGGGTTTTTGTTTTGGTGGGGTTTTTTTAGTACTCTCCTGAAATAAATTCCAAATTCAAAACCAAATGACAGACATATTTTTTGTCATCCTTCCCATTGCCAGGGACGTTAAGAACTAACTGAAACAGTGCTGGCATTTGGATGGGTACATATGCTTAAATCTAAGGAAGTATGCCCCAGGTATTTCCTCTCCCACAGAGAGAGAAAGAAAAGAACTGAGGAAGCTGAACCTCTGCAGCAGAAATCTGTGTGCAGCACATGAAAGGTGACTGTTCAATAGGCTGGAGAGAGTCACAGGTCAGGAAAGATGCCAGACAAAGGTGATAAATGTTCTGGGCTGTGCTGCCCTGGAATCTTCAAACACTTGGGAAAAATATGGGATACAGTTGTTTGAAATGCATTATTTGTGCAATGCATAGAATAGGGGGTAAAAAAGTGTGCTACAGTTACGGTCCAGGTAGAAAAGCCAAAATATGTTTGCTGAAGTACAGATGATCTTAAGACATTTTAGGTAGTTCATCACACCTTAAACTATATCAGTAACACTGTCTGTAGGCTATGTACCTTACATTAGATTAACAAAATTATGCAAGATTAAACATATCCCAGTCCTTCTTTTCCTTTCTTCCCCTCACTTTCTCCTTTTCCTCCCTTTCCCTTCCCTTCCCTTCCCTTTCCCTTCCCTTCCCTTCCCTTCCCTTCCCTTCCCCTTTTTTAGACTAACTCTTTCCTGGATATTTTAAATCCTTGTAATTTCAGAGATCCCAATTTACATCCAGGCCTCCCTTCCCATCCTTACAGTTAGACAGACACACATAAAGATCACTATAATACACGTGTATATATTTTCTGGTGCCCCATGATAATTACAGTGGGTTTTTCCCTGAGAAATGAACATCTGAACAGATCACCTGACCTTACTGTGGAATTTCCATTAGCTGAAGGTTCTCGTGCAAACAAATGGACATACATCTTTTGGACAAGGAACAACGAGAACAGACTAAGTTA
Organism: Peucedramus taeniatus; assembly: GCA_013400575.1. Classification (NCBI taxonomy): domain Eukaryota; kingdom Metazoa; phylum Chordata; class Aves; order Passeriformes; family Fringillidae; genus Peucedramus; species Peucedramus taeniatus. The sequence continues at coordinate 49,280 of WBNO01026706.1, read as the reverse complement.
ACTTCTTGAAGCCCTTTCTCCTTATTACTCTACCCTTCAAAACTGAAGGCCAGAGACACATGTGGAAGAGCAGCAAAATAATTCTCTTTGAAGACAGCATGAAGGTTGCCTTATCTGAACCAAAGGAAGCAAAGACAGTGGAAGGGAGAGGCTCCTTTTACTTCCATATAGCACAGACTCACACACAGGCAATGCACTTGCTAAAGCCAACACACAATTTCTTCACTTACACAACTGTTACATCTACTTGCAAATTTAGAGAAGAAAATGTCAAAAGGTGATTACACATTGCAACTAACAGAAACACCCACATTTCTTTTACTACCACTCATAAGAAGTATGTGTGTGGGAACACAGTTTACTTAATTCCTAGAAGTCACAGTAGGACAGTGGCTGTCCACAAATTATATCTGACTTACTGAAAAAAGTTCTGAAACTTTGGAACACATTACTATATATTTAAAGTTATATTAACAAAGACTGCCTGTACCATAGATTGTAAGCCTAAAACACATGCAGTGCAACTATTACCTTCTATTTTCCTATGAGCTGGCAGAAATATGAACTATAAAACAGTAAGTTCCCAATGGTTGTTGAAACCTATGCAGTTGTCCTCAGGTTCCCTATCAGCAGAACTAAGCTTGCTCACATAGTTCAGCCAGTATTCAATGAATTTATCTTTATTCTACCTCTGGAGGAAAAGACCAAGTCCACGTTGAATGTTCTTGTCCCAAATCTTAATTAAATATCACATGCAAGAACAGAGCAACACCGAAACCTTCCTAAAAAGGCTTGAAAAGGCAGTCACCACTGAAAAAACCCCAGGGCCCTGTCGAGGAAACATGCTGTTTGGAGTCAGCACTTACAGTTCTCTTGATTTTGGCCTATAATTCATGAACTTTTCCTTTTCTACAAGTGAAAATTTCTGTCTGAGGTCAAAACATGAAAAACCATTTTGAGAACATCTTTTTCAGATTCCTATCCTGAGTGTTAGCCTTGCGTGGGTCCACTTTACATCACCAAAGGCTTCCCAGCCTCCCAGTTGGAATCACTAAGCATATCAACTTTGAAACATTTCACATAATTTCACTACTGCAGCCCTTGAAGATAGAATAGGTCTCCTCTAATTTTCTAGCTCTTCTAATAATTTTTTGCCATAGCAGTATTGATGCTTACAGTAGTCTGAATGTCTAGAGTATTTCTTTTTTTGGAGAGGTTTAGTAGCAAACCAAGCATTTTCATCTCCCTAGAAGCTATCTCCATGGTTATTATTCCATCCATGGGTTAAAAGGTTAACAATTTAAAACAGAGGAGATTTATGTCTTATAACAGTTGATAACATTTTAAGAAAGGATGGCAAAGAAGTTTCTGGGAACTACTAGGCTGGAGTGACTTTACTGGTGGGTAATTTTACAGATAAAACTGCTCCTTAGAAACTCAGTAGAATTTAAATCTCTCCCAAGAGGACAGGACTTCAATGTCTTATGGTTTTTTTTCCAAAGAACTACAGAAGAGCACCAAATGAAAAGCTGAGGGACAAAGCTGAGCATGGTTACAACATAAATGCTCAGCAAAGGGCAAGATATATTGTGGATCTGTCTTTAGTGTTTAATATGAGGGACTAGTGAAAGGCTAAAGTAACCCTTGTAACCTTCTCCATATATGAAATGCAATGCTGTAAGTGCTCTGGAGAATACAATTACTCTGGACTTAGTTTGAAAAAAATGAGGCAACAGGAGTCTCAGTACATTCAACAAAGGGCAATGCAGAGTCTTGTAGGTTGGGATTAATAACCCAGTAGAGGCTGGGGATCAACCAGCTGGAAAGCAACCTTTCAGAAAAAAGCCTGGAATCCTGGTAGAGAACAAATTGGACGTGTGTCAGCTATGTGCCTTTGCAGCAAAGGTTGCATGAAGTGATCCTTCCCCTGTCAGCCCTGGTTATGGCCACACCTGGGTCCTGTTCTGTGCTTCCCAGTACAAGGCAGACATGGACAAACTGGAACAAGTCTAGCAAAGGTGCACAAAGATGGTAAAGGAATGGAGCACATCTCATATGAGGAGGCTGGAAAAGCTGGGACTGGTCACCTTAGGGAAGGATCATGGAAGGATCTCATCAATGTCTATAAACAACCTAATGATAGGAGGAAAGAAAATAGAGGCAAGCCCTTTTGAGTGGTGTTTAGTGAAAGTGCAAGAGGCAACCAGCACAAATTCAATACAAGAAATGTTAAAATATATTGATATTTTAATACTTAAGAAAAATGTTTTTCACAGCAAGGGTAATTGAACATGGAAGAGGTTGCCCAGAGAGGCTGTAGAATCTCCATCCTTGGAGATATTAAAAGCTTGATTGAACACAGTCCTGACCACTCTGGTCTAACTGGTCCTGCCTGAAAGAGGCAGCTGGACCAGACAGTCTCCTCACACTGCTGTCAACACCTCAAATATTCTGTGATTCTGTATAAAATCAAGTTATTTGTCATAAATACTATACCTTAATCCACTATATGGTGAAAATCTAAAGTATGGAAGGTAAGGAACTGTGGGAACTTTACAGAAGCACCACCAGAAGCTTCAACTGAGTACAATGCATTCAGGTTATGTAAAACCTTTCTTTTGTAACAGAGCAATAATTAGAAAAGCTCAATTATGGTCTTTACAAATATGCATGTAAAGACATTTGTAATTATTTCTTAAGCTAAAATAACCTCAAAATCCACCAACATGACCCTGCTTCTAGCATCTAAATAAGAATAAATAATCTATTTTTAAAATATAAAAAACCTGCATTGCTAGAAGTTGAATATCCACCCACCTCTATTCACTGAAAACCCAATCATTAAAAAGGTGTGTGGGAAGTCATGCCAGTTGAATGCCTTACCACCAAGAAACCAAACCAAACTCAAGGCAATCATTTGCTCTTTAGTTACTGCTGTCCTCTATCGCCTCCCCCAACACATTATATTACAATATAACAAATTATACTAAACATCAGTGCACTGAATAGTATAAGAAATTAACAAGGAACTTGTGGCCAACCATTTAAAATGTGAATTTAAATTTACATTTTATAGTCAAAGTCTCAAGTTTAAATTTAGTCAGTAGAGGTGGCATGCATCCTGTAAGTTAGGTCATGACTCTTAACTAGTGGTCAAACACACTTTACAGGACTGTTTCTGAGAGAAGTCCACCCCTTTTCCTCTAAGTCCACTCTAAATCTAAGAATGCATCCCCTTAATGGAGAGCTTAAAATGATTAACAATAAGTGGACAAAAACTTTGGTGCTCTGTGGCTTTGAAAAGCTCCCTGCTAAAGAAAAGTAGTTTTAACTTATAGGAAAGTACACCAGCTAAGTGAAACAAAATTTCATCTCTTAAAACTAGGTCATTTTAAAATTTAAAATGAGTATTTGTGGATTTAGAAACCTAAACCACAGGCGAGTAAATATTTAGAACTTTTTTTTTTAAACAAGCTTTTCATCCTTCCTAAATCAGAGAATCTTGGTGAATAATGCTGTACCAGTGCTATTTTGGTACAGCAACAATGAATCACCTCTATTACTCAACACATCCATTCTTAAGAATGCTGGATTATTGTGATTTGTACCAGCAATGGTGTTCTGGCATGAGGGTCTAGAAGAATTATACTGCAGTTGGACCATAAATATGAGAATTTTCTGGGGCACAAATGGGACTCCTGCTGCTCAGTTCCGCATAACAACTTCTGGACACTTACCACCTAATGGACTGTAGTTTTTGAAACTCCACTTCAATAAAAAGTAGCAGCTACCACACTGAAAAAGTCTCCTAAGTCTATCTTTGTGGAAAATGTCAATGTGGAGTAAAAATGAAAGCCTGTCTAGGAACTTGCTACCAAATTTCAAGTAAAAATGAAAGTTTTTACTTCAAAATTTTGCTAGTCTCTCCCTGTAGTTCTAGTTCAAAGGTTTTGTGCTTCTCCTCTCTTCTAAAGCTTAGTGTCTCTAGCCTGTTCTCTCCTAGCACATGCCAGACATTCTCACCAAGGCAACACTGGTACCCCTGCTAATGACATGTCATGAGAAACAGGACCTAGATGAGAAACTGTCCCACAGTGAGAGACAAGAGAAAAACAAACTGTACTTTTAGTAGGGGGCTTATGCCTTATTTTACTTCTCATGAAAACACAAAGAACAGTTCTTTTTATGTAAAAATGTACATTTTAACATATTTTACCAAGTCTGTGTCAGTACCTTGAATGCACCAAGAGGAACTGCTAGCACTTTTCCCCCAACTCCCCTGAACTTGGTAGCTCAAGGCAGGATCTGGCACTGCACAGCTGTGAAATCTTGGGTAAGACAGTGATGAAAATGTTGTGCAAGAGTTGGGAGAACCCTTGTTAAGTACCTTTTCCCCTCATTTGGGACCTATACTAAAGCCTAGACTGAATTTAATGTCAAGTCATATAACCTATATCTGGTCAGGTACCTCACAGAACTCGAACTCACAGATTTGATTCCCTGGCTTGACCTAGGACCTGGTTCATCAATACAGAGGCTTTTGGAGATCTGAACTCTTGGCTGGACCCTCTCTGCTGTCATTGGACTTGCTCTGCTCTCTTTGTTCAGACTGCTCCTTAATGGATGATGCATGTCACTGCCCTCTGCCTTCCTTGCTGTCAACTCCCAGCTCAGCTCAGTTGTGGAGAAGCTCACCTTTCCCTCTCCTTAAGTGTCAAATTCAGTTGTCAAATGAAGAGGGGAAAAAAAGCAAATGACTTTTCAGACAGCACTTGATGAAGGTGGGTGGTTCTTTCTACCAATGTTGCTATTAATTCAGCCCAAAAAGTTTTAGAAAAACATGGTATGTTCATATGTGTAAGTATAAAGATCAGTACTCACGCAGAAGTTGTCTGCATATCATGCCAGCTTTTGCTAAAGTTCTGCTTCAGTTCATTCATCAGACTTATGCCAAGTTTTTGTTTAATTTCAACCATGTGCTTCTCTTTGGCTGCTAGCACTTGCCGCAAAGTTGAAATTTCATCCTCTAGCTGAGGGAAAGAAGGAGAAAGGAGTTAGCCTGTTCCCAAAGAATGACAAACATGTACAATGTTAAGAAGCTAAACAGCACAAACTCGAGCTTTTCGTAGGTACCTAGAGAGACAGAGTCAAGTATTTGTGGAGGTCACAAAGGCGTGCCCAGAACAGAGCTGACACTATGTTAAATTAATGCCTCTGTGTCACCTATGTTCACCATCACATACATGCATCTGATAAGAGAGAGAATTATCCAGTAAGGAAGCAACTTCACCCAAATCTGCCTTAGGGCATTAGGAGTCTCAAACACCAGCTTTTTATTCACTAGAAAAATGGGAATGGACAGGACAAGAGAAAACTGGAAAATTCAAGCAAATATCTTTCTTTGAATGCACAGGCTTTTAACTTCGTACTTGAAGTTTTTAGTTTTCTGGTCCTGAAAAAAACATATGCAAACTCTTAGGAGCAGGTAAAAAAATAGAAAAAGCTGCATGATAATATATGACTTGAGAGTACCATCAAATGTTATATCCTTGTCATATGAGTTCTATTTATGTATTTTAGGCCCTCCACATTTCAAAATTGTAACATAAAAATTTATAGTTGAACTATTAACATGAGTGAGCAGTACCTAAAGCATAAAAGCACCCAGAAGACAGAACAGATTAGCCTTTCCAGAGATCCTAGTATTTAACCAAACTCTGCAATTTCAAGCTGTAAAGATACCATCCAGCCCAAACAGAGGAATATAATTCTCCCTGCAGTAGACATTTTTTCAAAACATTTAATCAAAGCCAGTGTTTTACCAAGGCAAGAACCAGAAGACAGGACTGTAAGAAGAGGGACTCTAGAACTGTCCTGTGACTGGCTCAGAATCCTGCTCCTTGAGCAGCAATCCTGCAAGTGAGCAGGGGTTTGCATTCTTCACCTGGAAGCCTCCCAAGCCAATCCGTACAAGCAGCACACTGAGATACTGAAGCTAACAAGGGCAAGTGACACCAGAGCAGCTGCCTTTCACTTCAGGTTTAGAAATTCCCCTACCGTGTTCCTTCCTCCATATGTTAGTAAGGTAACATATGGCAACTTATCTGATTACCATATGCTAAGTTCCCTGGAACCACAGTCTCCCTCTGATTTAACTCCATTGGCTGCAGGGAATGATGCAAGCACCAGCTGAAGCAGTACTGACCTCCAAGGCTATATTTAGGATATCAGTACCAGCATTATTTTATTTTACACATTCACGCATTCTGCTTCACTGTAAAACTGGCTGCAAGCTCTCTGTTCTTGGAAAAATTTCATCCTTGAATCCCTCAGCTCTCAGTTTCTTTTGTCATTACCTGCTATCTCAATATACAAGCAGCTCAGGAGTTAAGCAGCAAGACTATGAACACAGAGCAAAATCATGACCTGAGTGAAGCAGATATTAGTATTCACCAATGCCTGTGATGCCAACACTTCACCAGTACTGTTGTTAAATACATAGTAATCCAAATTGCTTTGTTCCTCCCCATGTTCTTTACATTCTATTATATTCCTAACCTGCAAATGGAATACTGTCAAGAGGTAGGTGTCAAGAGTCTCTCTTCTGAGAGGGTAACTGGTTATATGCTTATAGAAAGAAAGCACAAATGTCAAAACTCCTCAGGCAGCAGTTCAGAGCTTCTTTTGGTTGTTTCTCACCAAGAGCAAACCCCTTAGTGCACAACTGCCTGTGCAACACTGCTAAAGAACTTCACCTAAACTGATGCCTGGACACTTATGGGCCAGCACTATGTTGATCATCAGGTACTTGGATACATAAACATTTCAGAGCTTCTATTAAAATTACTTTCCATCTGTTCTATTGAATAGACATCTTAAAGCTGTGATAGCCTGAGCAAGCATTAGCCATGTGCTCAATGGTAGAAGTATGAGCAACATTTTTGATTAAAGAAAAGTAATTTATTGTTTATAACACGGCAATCAGTTTTGAATTGACAAAATCCTCCTCAATTTCCATCCTTTTGAAATAATGACAGATACAAAGCTGCCTTCAAGTGCTCAAATTTCAGTGATGACTCTGAAGAAGGTAGAAAGAATTAGGATTACAGTAGGATCTTGAAAAGTATTTAAGCATGTAACATACCTAACTCTCATGGAAGTCAGGCATCATCTGTTTAGGAATTTTTAAAATCAAATTTTGTAAATGTTTATAACTCCATTATAAAACTAGGGCTTCAGTCAACAGAAATACAAGCTTCTAGTTCTCATGCTTTCCTTCTTTCAAAGTGCAACAGAGTCAGAAGAATATAGATGCATCATGCAGAGGCAAAGTTCCCTTCTCCCATAAGTTTGCAGAAAAAGGTATTATTAACATCTTTCCTCAAACTGGGAACAAACATGCAGTAACACACACTGCTGATGCTATGCATCAGCTAGATCAAACCAGATAGCTCCTTCTGGGAAGGTGTGGGAGGGGGAAGACACCAAAGAGTAAATGACTACTTTGATGAGTGTAATAGAAGGACAACTGACAGCAGTGAGCAAGGTAGCTCAAAATCCCAGCCCCCAGCATGACTCAAGAATCATTGTACAATGCTCCTCACAGTGAAGGGGGTGGGGAGAATCTGTTCTGGTAACAATCTTCTGGCCTTAAGTAAAGCTTTTGGGCTACAATTTTCTGCTGTTATTCTGAAAAGTCAGACTGACCTCTGTAAATTCAAATGACTGTTAGAAGTTTCTGTAAGAATTACTCATTTTAGTTGCATTGTAGAAATCCTAAAGCTTGATTAGAGTCAGAGCCCTGCTGTGTTAGCTAGGCTACAAATACAAGAACAGAATAAGTCCATGCTCTGAGAAGCTTCCAGTAAAAAGAGATTGATTATTAGCAGGAGAACAGGAATAGAGGATACAAAAAATTCTGCCAGGAAAACAGTAGTGCTTGTTCCTCTCCTAATGTGAGACTGAGAAGGAAGAAGAAAACAAAGAATATATACATTAGATACACAACACAGAGATGAAATACATCTTTTCTGCTTAAATAAATGCACAACAGGTGCTCAGAAACAGATCCCCATTTTATTAACTATTGATAGAAGAATTAAGAATGATTTTTACCTCTCACAAGAGTAAGAGAGGTGCTTGTTCCTACAGGCTCAAACAGGTATTATGTAGCACACAAGGACATGGGAGAAAACAAAATGTCTGCTCCACTCAGTAGAGCGGTTTTGCTCCATTGGTGGAGCAGAAAGGGCTTGTAAGTAAACAGTAACAGCTTTTCAAAAGGAAACATTATCCAATTCCTACATTAGCAAATTTTTCTTTCTGAAGGAGGCAAAGTCACATATTTTTTGCAGTCTTTTCTAAGAGTCATAAGCCTCATTTAACTTTAGACTTTGTTCAGCCTTTGTTCACTCTACCTTCAAATTTTCCAAACCTTTCTTAGCATAATTATCAGTTTTATTTTGCTTTTAAGCATCAGCTGCATGCCAATAAACTGCTGTGAGGAATTCAGGAAATAATTCCTAGGTCAGTCAAGATCGTAATATTTAACAGACAATCTCTCACTTGCATGTTAGTACAAGAATTAAAGCATTTCCAGCATGAACTAATGAGAATTCTCTCTCCTATGGCAATCAGTAAGCAGAAGGGACACCCAGAAACATTTGAGATTAATTCTATTGAGAGAGGCATATCATTCTCAGATGATTGCAGGAAGTTCTGTCCTGTTTTCCTTTCTTGTTTCTATCTGCCTGTGAAGTTGCCTTCACCAGAGAAGAAAATCCCAGAATGGCTGAGGCTGGAAGGGACCACTCTAGGACATCTGGTCCAAGCCCTACCAAGAGCATGTTTCCCAGGACAGTATCCAGACAGCTTTTAAATATTTTCAAGGATGGAAACTTCAAAACGTCTTGGGGTACACCGCTCAGTCACATGCACATTAAAAACATGCTTCCTGATGTTCAGGGGGAATCTCCTGTGTTCCAGTGTGTGCCTCTGGTCCTCATAAAAAGCCAGTAATGAATATGCCAACTCCTAACTTATTTGATAAACTGAACATGTAAACTTTCAGCTTCCTTCTGATTATTTACAGATGTGACAGGATCAGCAAAGATGTAAAAGCTAACTAGTATCTCAGAAACACAAAGAGTGATAAAATATTAAAGTGAAAAAACAGTCTTCTGTTTCACTTGAAAATCCTGAATCAGCACTGCAGGTAAATTACTTGAAAGTCATTACAGATGTTACTTCTTAGAGTACTTCGTAAGCACTTTGTAAGTACTCCAAGTACTACAACTTAATATCAATTTAAGTATTCCAGTTAATGCAAAACCAACTCCTCACTTTCATATGGATGTGATTTCTGTTATTTGACTCATATTTCAAATAATTAAACACACAGTTTTCCCCATTCTCTCATTTTCCATTCTGGAATTTCCCTTTTCTGCAGTATTCAGCAGCAATAATTAAAACTGAATCCATCCTTCCATGGCAGACCAAATTTAGACAATCTCTTTAATCTTTGTAATAAAGAGATCATGTGGATCACACCTTTTTTCTCCCCTCTCCTTTTTATTTTTAAGCCTCTTCACAGTGTCTTGAGTTCCAGACTCCTGAAAAATGATGCTACCTTTTCAAAACATGTCAGTGCCAAAGGAAACAAAAATGTGATAAAACTACTGTGCTTGTTATCATCAGCCTCTTCTGTAGCCATCATCATTACTTTTTCTTCTGAGCATCACAAAAAGAAATTTTTCTATCAGGTGGCACAACCACTGTAACAACAATATCACAGATCTAATGGGAACACCTTTCATTCTTTTTCAAGGACTGTTTATAAATAAAGACACATCTTGACTAAGATGGGAACGTGCATTTGACTTTCGCAGTACAATCATCAAGTAGAATATATTTAACCTTCAAAAATAGGTATATAAGAAAATTACAGGCTATATTATTGTTGCCTTGAATAATTTTACCAAAAAGGAAAGGCATGCCTTTATGATGTATACTTCATCCTACAATTAAGACCTTTCAGTTTAAGGAAGTAGGAACAGTAACACTCACAGAAATTCAAATTAATTACCTTGGCTAGCTCAATCTTTAACTCTTCTTTTTCTTCTTCAGAAATCATATTGGTGAAATCAACATCAGCGACCACATCTTCATCTGCTTCATGGAACGACTGAGTTTCCAACAGGCCTTAAGAAGTTAAAAGGTCAAGACAACCATTATTAATTATTTCAGTTATTGTATTGTCCTCCCCTAAAATCTAAGAATGATATAATATTTACCCACTAGAAAAAAAAAAAAAAAACAAACAAAGAAAAACCAACCTTTTCCTGCTACAATCATTGCACTCTGCTTCTCTTCACTTCTGAAAAGCTATTGGAAGTATCATAGGGTAATGTCTGCACAGGAGCAATTTAATATGTGTAAGCACCACTCATTCCCAGAAATGAATCACCTTGGACTCTAATAATCCATGATAAGGCATTTTCTTGCTTCTAACAATACAGAAGAAAAAAAAGAAAGCTTTTTCTTCAAAATGAGAAAGCTGGCTAATGTGGATCACTGATGCAAAGAGTAGCAATAGTACACTGAATAATAAAGGAAGTATATTACAGAGCCAAGTTTTCTCTAAAAGTACCTCTGATTGCAGCAGTTTGAAACCTTACAGATGCACACAGTTTGCAGAAGCAAATGCCACACCTATTGTTTGAATTTTCTGAATGTTAGTGAGAAGCATTCCCTGACTGCTCAGTCTAAGCCTGTGAAGGGAGGACAAATGCACCCAACCTTGTTACTTTCTTCTTCTGCATGCCCAAGATCAGGGTCAGTATCTATAATAAGTCATATAAGTGCATACATAAAAGCTTGCAAGACCTGGGCCTGCCTGGCATAAAAGGTACTGATGAAACAAAATATTTCCTGTCTCCCAGTAATTCATTGAAGAGAAGATTGCTGGGGCTCCAGCCACTAAGGGCATCTCATTCTTCATGGTCTGCAGAGAAAACAATGCAAACCATGAGATAACAGAAAACATTCTGGTTACTTTGAAATTCATTTTAAAATTCTAGATCTTCTTCTGCTGTGGAAAAAAAAAATCACTTCCAGGTTACACATGGGACAGCACTTTTCCCTTTATTTCAGTTTCCTAGCAGGGTAAAGAGCTGACTGCTGACTCCTGAGACCTGTATACTATTTAATATGGAAGAGAACAATTTCTTTCCTAGTTCCACAGTGGTCTGTATACTCTATTATACGGAGATTAAAATACAGCTTAGTTAAGTTTGGGCATTAAAGAACAGAGGTTACAAGGAACAAGTCTATTGAAATTGAGTACTTTACATTTTCATGCAGAAAACTAAATTCCCTCCAGCCTTCTGCCATTTCCTTCACCTAAGTCCCTCAGTGTACCTGGATTTCCTTCTATTTCACAGAACAGAACTGATTTGATTCATACCACCAACTTCCCTACAGAACCTGATGGAGTGAATTCAGCCTTGTTAATTACAATCTTCCCTGAGTGGGAAGATAAAGAGCAGCAACACAGGTGCTAAACCCCTGCCTGGCACTATATGCAGAAATAGATCACCACCTTTAAGCACAAAACCTTTTGAAAACATGACAGCATATAGAAGTAGTTGAAATCTTAGCTATTACCTAAAAAGCAGCTTGCCAGGAAAACCTAGATTGCTGAAGTCAGGACAAAGGAAAGCATATTTATTCAGTAGGAACACTCCCAAATCACCTTTATTAACACCCCTCCATCTCTAAACACAATTGTTATTTGGTATTTGCTTGAGGATTAATAGTGTTGTGATGGGATTCAAGCTAAACTTAGTCTGCACAGTTTTGAAAGCAGTCTATTTTTTCATGGATGGAGGAGCAGTGGTACAGGGCAGCTGTTGGAAATCCTGGGAAAGATATAAGGGACAACAGGGTTGAAAACCCTTAAGGGCAGCCTTGGGATAGAGGTTGAGATGAGGTGATCTTGGAGCAACTGGTCCTTAAGCCAAAAAGAAGACAGATCCATGCTCAAGGGACAACATTAGTTTTGGAATGGCTAGGTAAGAGATGAAAGCCAACATGGACAACAAAATCACCAGAAACAACTGAATAACAACACTTGGCCTAATGGTCAAGTTTGAACTCTGTGACTGGACTGAAATAACAATCCATTCCAAAACAACAAATACATGTCAATCTTCTCTATGATACTTTGCAAACTCATTCCGTTTCTCTCTCAATTTTTGTCCTTTGCTTCTTGTTTAAGTCCTCTAAAATCTAGTCTGATCCTTCAGTCTCTACTTTCTTGTTCAAGCCACGAGAGTCCTCTGTAATGGTCACTGTCCCTCTGCAAAGGTTTCACTTTGGTCATCTCACAGTTCCAATCTGAACATCTCTCCAGCATACTGTGGGTCACAGCCTTCTTTAGGCCAGTCTGAGTTGTGAAACTTCCTCATGTGAGAATACTTAGATTCTAGCAGCAATAGCAGAGTGGTTACAATTAGGACATTATACTTGTAATGGAGCACAAAGGAGGTCAGCATCCACCAGCTCAGACTCGTACTGTACTAGTTCTCCACTGAAATTACAGAGCTCATTGGCTCAGGTGTGCTGATAACCTAACACGGTGCTTTGGAGCCTCAAGTTAGGACTGATGCTTTGGATCACAGGTGTACCTATTGCTCAGGATTCGTGGGTGTCTCTGCACTGTGTGACACTGCAAGGCCAGCAGAACACTTGTTCCAGTCACCAGTTTCTCTCTCCAGATACTGTCATCTCTCACACTTTAGTCTCCAGACTGAAGGAAGTTCTGTGATTCCCTGACCATGCAGGAGACAGAGCAGCTTAGCACCCTCCAGTACAACTGAAGGGATGTCATGTAAGCCCACCTACAAGTTCTGATCTCGTGCAGTCTCAAAGTCCCGGGTGGACATGGAACAGAAGCATAGAATCATAGAATATTCTGAGTTGGAAGAGACCCACAAGGGTCATCAAAACCCAGCTTCTGGGCTTGCACAGGCCAACCCCAAGAAACATACCATGTGTTTCAGAGGACTGCCCAACCACTTCATCAACTTTGTCAGGCTTAGAGCTGTGACCATTTTCCTGGGAAACCTCTTCAGTGTCCAACCACCCTCCGGATGAAGAACCTTTCCTTAATATTCAAACTAAACCTCCCCTGAAACAGCTTCAGGCTGTTCCCTCAGGTCCTGTTCACTGGTCACAAGAGAAGAGATCAGTGTCAGCCTCTTCCCCTCATGAGAAAGTTGTAGACCACTATGAGGTCTCCTCTCAGTATTGAAGAAGACTAAGGCATTTCCCTCTCCTGCCCAGCTACACAACCTGACAACACACAGAAATTGCCAAGGAGAAAGACAGTATTTTTGCCTAAAAATGAGTAGGTATTAGTTATGAGCCATGATGGCTTAATCACTTTGGGAAGGGAGTTGTACAAGCAGCTGAGTTGTTTCCAAGATTAACATAAGGTCATTGGCAGCAGGAAAAAAAAGTTGCCTTCAAGTTGCATTCCCTTTCCTCTTATCCACTCCTCCCAGAAATACTGAAGATCATGCCTTGTTTCCAGCTGTGGTCAGATCTGGAAAATCTGGAATTGTGATTGTTATTAATTGTTCAGATGCGGAGCTGCTATTATTTCAGAATTGCACTAATATCCAGGCGTGGAATTGAAAATTAACTTTCCACCCTTTTAGAAGAGCAATTTAGTTGTTGGGTGGTTGAATAGCTTTTACTTTACCTTACAGTACAGGCATTCAAGCTTTCCTGAATGAATTAGGAGCTCATCCAGTAGTTTACCAGCCATTTAGAAGAACCTGTGGCATTGGAGACATCCTGTATCTCTTATGTCCTTTACTAACAGCACAGTATTTTAGATATTGACCTCCACATACTGATCTAAAGCAGAGGTTTTCCAAGTTTCATTCAAGCAGGCCCCTAACAGGTAAGGCATGAGGATAGAGCCTAGACACTACCACTAACTAACATCTGTTTTCTTCTGTGTCTTATACAGATTAAATTAATTCTGTTGCTTCTGAATTTCAGTTGCTGTGCCTGCCCAGTGGTTCTATTACACTAAAAAAACGAACCACACACAAGAGGCATCAATGGAACAGAAGCTGTCTCAGAATCTGTTTCTTGAACTTCCTCATTCTCCATGGTATCTAAGGAGTTCTCATTACCAATCCCCATGTCTCCACTTCTCTATTTGCAAGGAAGCTCAATCCAGAGCTTAATCAATCAGTCAGCAATTAGCTCTGGGATATGCTGTCAGACTCTGCCCAGAAACAGATGCAAGACCCTCATTATCTCTTCCAGACATCCTCTTCTTGTGGTGTAGGATTGCTGGAGACAAGATTGCAGGTCCTATGGTCTTGTACAACCTCCAGTTGCTACAGCAAATTACACTAGTAATATTCTCATGTGTAACTCATTTATCCTCCACAAACAGGCAAACTAGTGATTTTCTGGATATATGTTACTTCAGAACAACAAAAAAACCCCCGCCCCCATAAAGTCATATATGGTAAATCATGCAGTAGGTTTGAATCAATGCAAAACACTGTTTGGCTTCTATTTTAAAGAAAGTTTTAGTACTTACTGTCATATATGATAAGATAAAATATGAATGAAACATTAGAAGTATCGGAGTATCAGTAATTAGGAACTGCAAGTCAGACAGAAGGACCCAAGTTGAAACAAATGAGCAGAAAACCCTTTGTATTAGGAGGTTTATGTAGAAAGAAGTAAGAGGTGGATAGCTGGGGGAACACATTTATTGTGTTCTTCTGAAAGATTCATACGACAAAATAATACAACAACCATGCAAGTAGTTCCAGGGTGCTGAAATGGGCATTTTTGATTTTTCTCCCAAAGCTCATGGTAGTTGTGGCTAAGACTACTGACCCTAATTCTACAGTCTGCTGTTAAATCTGATTTAATGCAAGAAAGTGTTTCAGCCTCGATCAATACCTGTGCGTATGTTTGCCAGTAGAACTGTAGGGATGACAAATTTAATAAGCCACTTAGAACCTAGATCTGTAACTATTCTGCAAATTTAAAATAATCAAATAACACAATGATAAAATCCATGACAGATTTTTTTACTTACTCAAAGTAAAGTTATCTAAAGATTATTAATTCTGTGATGTTTTAGTTAGTGCTTTTCATGTATTTTCTCTGTTTTCATCTCAGACCCATGTTCTAGAGTAGTACGTATCAGACTATTTCTTGTATGTTGATTGTTTAAAAAAGAAAAACATCCCCAAAACCCCCCAAAAAACCCAACAAAAGGAAAAGCTTACACTATAGGCACTGATGTCTTGAATTAACCATAATGACAGCAAAATTAAGGTAAAACCCATCAAATTTCTGTTTGTGTACATTTTCTAACATTCATTCAGGGAAATACGTAGATGATCCTTTGTGTTAACAAAGCATTTAAGAATTGAAGTTCTTTACTGCTCTGGTTTTTGTTCTCCAACTAATTTAAAATATCATATCTACCTTGTTATCTAGCATTCACATCAAATAGTGAGAAAACAAATTACATAACCCTTCTAGAAATCAAAATGACTTTTTACAGCTTCTTTTGCCATGTCATTAGAGTTCCTTATTTAAATTTGGAAAACACTTGTTCACAAATTTAAATTGCAATTAAGTCTTCAAAGGGATGAAATGGTAAGTAGAACAAAGGAACTGTCCAGACACTGCATTAGTGTCTTTGATCTTCTTTATAATGTAGTCCTAATAGCAGATATAGAGATTAAGGGGGGAAAAAGGGGGACTAGAAGCATGTACTAAATAACTAAATTGATCAGAAAAAGCTATCAGAAGTTGCAAGGATTTCCATACTAGTTTTTCCACTACAAAGTTCTTATTGGAAGATCAAAATAGGAAAATTTGTTATCATTTAATTCACCTAGAAAACAAACTACTGGAGAAAGATCTTCCTTTCTGTGTCTGTTTCTAAGTGTGGACAAGTCTGAACTTGTCTTGAACTTGCTTAGGCTTGAGCCTAACAATTACACACAGCCTGACATTCTCCTGAAGGACTTAGAACTGAGAATATAAGGTTCATTTTGAAGTCATGATTGAAAAACAAACTCAGAGCGTGGATTCACCTTGGCTAAGAGAGAGAAATATTCAAGATGCACAGGTGATGTAGATTAAAAATGTAAACATTACAGAAAAATGTAGATTCCATTTTCTGCATCCATGTAGGCTCAGTCTTCTTTTTGCTCTGAGGATGCTCCTTGGAGGAGAGAGATGGATGGGCAAGTGTCTTCATTCCCTCTCTCAACGGAGCTTTAGGTGGGCAGTAGTGTCAAGGACAGCGAGAAAGAACAGCTTTTGGGTGTTCAAGAGTTCTAGGACGTAGTCTAAAATCTCAGAGTAGGTGTCCCTGGTCATCCTGGAGCAGCTGATAACTGACTTTGTTAAAGCTTTGCCTTCCATCTCTTAAGCCCTGCAAACCCAAGCAATAAGAAAATCTATCCATAGCTATGAGATAGATTGGCAGATTTCCAAACAAAGGAACAACTCTATTTGGAGCTCCTGGATAAACAGCCAGCTGTACCGTGCTGATTCTTTTCTCTGTTATAGTATTAAAAAAAAAAGAAATTAATCATACCTTGAGGATGTCTCCACCTTCTTTTTCCCTCAGAAACCACTGACACAGCTGCCAGTGGAAAGAGACAATCTACACACAAAAAACTGTCAGAAAAGAGACTCAGTAGCTTGACTGCTGCACCAAGAAACCATACACATTGATAAGGAGTTTGATAATCATGCCAAACACAGACACACGATGGATAAAAGTGACAATATCAATAATGGTTAAAAAAAATGCATATCACTTACTTCAACCTAAGATTTCAACCTGGGAACTGATCTTCCAAGCAAAATAATTATCTGAAATGTTCAGGAATGAAAGGATGATCTTACACATTTTACCCTATAGCAAGATCTCTTTGTACAGAATAATAATCCTGAATGCCTGGACAAGACAATGTCCAATGAAAGACATTTTCAAGCTGTAGCTATGGAAAAAACAAAGAAATGTTGTGAAATGTAACTGTTCAAAGACAGTAGAAGGTTCCTTCTATTATGTCAAACTGAAAGTAATGACAGCACTGTACCACTTCCTTTGTTTTCTATTGATCATGCTGCACAACTTTCTGTGAAGTCAATGGTAAAAAAAATGCCTCAAGTGGAAGAGATGTCATTTATTTTTCTTTAGGAAGAACAGGGAAAAAGAAGGAAAAAGATGAAGTAATGGAATAATGAAACAATGGAATAATTGTTTTTATAACAAATTGTAATTATTAATACTTATAATTGTAATTATAAGTAGATAATTGCATCACAAAAGGGACTTGTTCTCTACAAATAAGGTACTCTAGAAACTGTAACACAGCATAAAACAAATGAAGGAATAATGCAGATATAATCAAACTAGAGAAAAAGCAATGTAGGGGAAGATAAGAGGTATGACATGGAAATGCTGGCAGTCAGAGGTGGAATTTGTCAGTCACATTTCTTAAACCCACCCTTTCATACTAAAAATACATGACAGTACATTTTTCTCATCTCTGAATAGAGAGGCACCTGGGGTCCCATCCTCAGCTGGTAGAAGTGACGGCAATCCCATCAATTGTATAATTAAGATCACGCATCGGCTTCACTGAATCAAAATCACTGAAACTTAATGGCAGGATTTAATAACCTTTCTCTCCTAAGAATGAATCAGTTTATTGTACTCTTCTAAAGCCAGGTGCAAAAGAATATAATTAGATAGCAATCTAACTGCAGTATAATTAAACTCAAAAGCCTCTTCAATTAACTTCCAACAATGTATCTGTACTGAAAGAAGTAATAAAATTATATTTTTTAATTACAAAATAAATTCTTCATGTAGTCATATTTTGTGTCCTTTAGATCACAAAACACATAACTAACAAGATCTTTAAAAGTTTAAAGATAATTTAAATTTAAAATAATTTAAAAATGAGCAAAATCATGCTGCAGCCAGCAGGTTGCTTGCTTTTGTCACACCCCCTTTCAGCTATTTCAAGATGTAAGACAGATGTGTCACTTTTGGTCCTGGAAATGTCCTAGGGAAAATACAAAGAAAACAATTATACATGTACATGATAGATTCTTTATCCTCTTCAGGCTCAAAATCATTACTCCCATAGTTTTAATACAGAATAAATGTCTCTACATTGTTACATATACTAAAGTTCACATTTAGGAATGCTGGGAGAAAAAGGACAAATTCTCTTTCCCCTCTGTGATCAATCTCTTATACTGGGAGAGTAAAGATCACAGTTTTAAAGGACAAGGACTGCTTTATTGCATAGTTTGGCACAAAATAGCCGTGATCTGTGACTAAGCTTTGTAGGCACCATAATTATAAATTAGCAACAATAAATCATAGAATAGTTTGAGTTGGAAGAGACCTAAACGATCACCTAGTTCAAAACACCCTGCCATGGGCAGGGACACCTTCCATTAAACCAGGTTGCTCAAAGCCCCATCCAACCAGGCCTTGAGCACTTCCAAGGATGGGGCATCCATAACTTCTCTGGGCAACCTGTTCCTTTGTCGCATCACTCTCACTGTAAATAATGTCTTCCGAATATTAAATCAAAACTTTTCTGTCAGTTTAAAGCCATTTCTCCTTGTCCTGCAACTATATGCCCTTGAAACAAGTCCCTCCAATTCTCTTGTAGACCCCTTCAGGTACTGGAAGGTGCTGTAAGGTCTGCTCAAAGCCTTTTCTTCTCCAAGCTGAACAACATTAACTCTCTCAACCTGTTTTCTCAGGACAGGTGCTCCAGCTCTCTCATTATCTCTATGGCCCTCCATGCCTTTAAGTTGGAGGCCCCAGAGTTGATATCACTCCCTAAGCTGGGAGAAAGGTACAGTTCCTTTTCCCAGAGTTTTTCTTAATTTTTTTATGTTACACTATGTAAAAGCTCATGGCCACCAAAATGAGGCACTGAATCAAACATTTCTCAGAGCAGTGTTGTGTCCTACTCCCTCCCAGCTGCCCATTTTTTCAGCACCACCTGCTTCACCCCTTAATCCCTTCATAATTAAGACTGGCTACTTTGCACCAGTGCACTTTTGCCTTCCTAACAAAGGGGGGAGGAGGTGTCACATGGCAGTGGAAACTTCTGCTAGTCTTCCCTAAATAAACTTGACCTACTCTTTGATGCATCTACCTGCAACACAATTTATTTAAAACCAATAAAAATAAAGCTCATTTATATGAATATTATTTGAAAACAACAGATTTTAATAGAGACAATGGCCATGTTCTGTTGCACAGGCCCTCTATTCAAGATGAAACAAATTTTTATTTTTAAAGGAAATACTCCAAATATATTGACACTTGAGTGCCACGCCACTTCCAGCAGATACACTGCTTTTCAGCCAGGATGTCTTGCTGCAGTGGGTTGCTCTGATAAAGCTGGAATTTGGAATTAGTGTAACAGTAATTCTCTGCACACAGGCCACACAAAACACTTCTGAGTCAGAATAGCACCATCTGTCTGGGCCTGTCCACTACCAAGTTTCATTTGTTTTTCCCACAAACTTTTTTGTCAGCATCCTGAGGTGTGAAATGAAGCACTTACTATTCTGCTTCTAGTCTTAAGCTCCATGTTAAGGCCTTCAAAGTTTTTGACATCATTAACTTTGTGGCTTTGCCCACTCAGTATTATGTAAAACACCATTATAAAGATATGTGTTTGTTTATGGGGATCTGAGTGGAGGCCCCTGGGGTTTAGGGCCCTGGCTATCTGTGTAGAAACAGGTGGCATGCCCCATGGAGCCATCCTAGTGACACAAAGACTATGCTTCAGGAAGAGAGGCTATTCATTTATTGGACCAGGAGACAGAGATCGGCACTTCCAGCCGCACCATACAGCCTCAATCTTTGAGGTCCCCAATTCACCCTCAAATACCAGAAGAAAATGGCAGGTGACACAGGCAGAATGTGGGCTTTTTTTTCCTTGAAGATCAGCTGGGAAGATAAGCCCTGAACCAAAGAGGGTGAGCTTCTGTGACAGCTGCTGTGGGCACAGGCAACAGCAAGCCAATGGGCAAGAGAAGGATGGGGTTTAGCTAAGTACACGGCATGGTTTAGCTAAGTACATGCCATGCCGCTGAGGCTGCATTAGACCACACTTAAGTGGCAAGAATATCATTCAAACCTTCAATCTAGAATCTTTACAGATCACCCAGGGTGAAATAATGCCTATTTTAACTTTAGTACTTTTAAAAGGTCTAGAAAATGAGCACAAGAGAATCCTTGTCTTCTCTTCACTCTTCTACTACTTTAAGTAAGAATATTTAACTGAGGAAGTTGTTGCAAGATGGACATAAAATGTACTTTTCCACAATAAGCCAGAACTCCAATCATTGCATCTATGCTAATAACTTTCATTAACATCTTCATCCCTCCTCAATTTCATTGTTAAAGTTTTTTCTCTCTTCTTACCCTTCCCATCCTTGACTCCCACGCCCAGCACATAACCATGACCAAAATACTGCAGCTCCCTTTTCAGGACATGTCCATGCTCCATATTTCTGCGCAGAACTGGAAACAGCTGAGAAACCTTCAAATTCTGGATCTGGGTCTTAATCTGGTTCCTATCTTTGACCCTCTCCTAAATGGGTAAAAACTATTATCATTACATACTCTCCTTTATTCCTTGTGTTTATTGCAGGTTTCATTTATATTGCTGATTATTTATGCTTCTCTGTTTTCTGAAGCAATTTAAAACCGAGAGAACACATTTTTCTTCCACCTGTAGTATTTAACTTCCAGTTTCCTGATAAAATCTGTTATTTAGCCCTGCAAAGACCTTATTTAAGTCTTCAAGTCTGCATTGTGATTCAGTTTATATGAATGTCTGAATGACATTATTCAGCAGCCTTTTTTTTTTTAATCAGTCAGGCTATTCAAGTAATTGCTCCTTCTTCACCGTCATCTTTTCTTTGCTATCAAGAGTTCTGAACCACCTATTTCACTACATGACTAAAGGATTTTCTTGCAAGAGCACATGGCTTAACTGGTTCTTCATATGCACATAATAGTGCACAGCACTGGTTAGGTAATGACATGGCAAACATCATTCTTTCTCTCTGATTATGACTTTGATTCCTTCCTCCCACAATAATAAGTTAATATCTGCCATCTACCTAAAATACTTTGAGCACAAGATAATCTTCTGTTCCTGGCATAATTGCCCCTCTAACTCTGTAACATACATATATTTTACTCGTCTCTAAGAAAAATCTGGATGTGTTTAAATACAGCTATCTCTGATAATTTTAAAATGAAATTTTAGCCTGCAACAGCCCAGCATGCACCAGAGAAAGAATATAAAGTATCTAAGGCCTTCAGAAGACCTTCTAACTAGACACATTTGCTCCATATCATCCTCTAAAAACCTTAGTGTGACCTGAAGTCTACTCTGCACATTTAAGAACATTTAAATTCAAATGAGAAACATAGAAAGAGGAATTAGATAAGTATCTAAAATGCCTTAGCCAATATTAACTTGACATTTACTGCTAAATCCACCTAAAGCACAATGAAAACAGTTATTCTGAGGCAACTATGCAGAAGTATTTCAAAACTTTTAGAGGGTTATGAGCCACTTTTTTGTAACTACAAACCTGCATCACCTTAGTCCCACACAGGTGGCAAAGCAATTTCCTGGTGAGGAAACTGGTGAAAAGACAGTTGAACAGACAAGTGAACAGAGAAAAACCTAACTTTTTACTGAAGAAGCAGACATAGAAAGCATTACCTCCTCTCAGCTACCATCTATAAATATTTACAGAATATAAATCATACAGCCTTTTAAATTCATTTCATATGTAGTTTTAAATTATGCTTTATTTACAATTTATATGTTAGTAACTTTAATTATTGGGCAATTATTAAACACAATTTGAAAGCATGGCACAGGTACAAAAGAAAGACAGCTTATGCATTTGGATGGCTAAGGAGGAAGGGTGTTTCACAAATTAACACAAAACCCAGACAAAAATCAGACTGTATAAATGCAAAAAAAGCCCAGAAAGAATGGGGAGAATAGAGGGAGAACAGATAAGAGAGGATCTGGTCCTAACAACTCCATTGATCAACAAACAAAAGTAGCCTTTTCAGCCAGAAAGCACATGAAAATAAACTGCTCTGCCTGCTACATATATACTTTGTAAACACTTTGTGCAAACACTTTTCACTGGGAAATCAACACTGTCTCTATAGGCACTTCACACTTATATGAACATCAAAAGTATTTTCCGAATGTAGCTTTAGGTCTCTCTCTGCCTAAAGCACCACTAGCATTCTATTCCCGTGCACTTTCATTATGTTCTTGGTGGACATCAAGGATAATTGCTGGCTAAGGTACATTAGTGGTGAGAGCAGGACAACTTTACAGAAACCAAACCCTAGAAGAACAACAATAAAACCCGTAAGTATGGATTCTTCCTGACAGCCCTTCTTGCTTCAGAAGGAACTGACTGCTCAAGACGTATCATTGCCTTCCATTTCTGGAAATGACACATTAGACCTCCTTCTGTTCTTTACATCCCCAGACCACTTCTCTGAGCTCCCTGGATTCTCCTTCAGTGACTAGAAATGAAGATGTAAAAAAAAAATGAAAGAACTGGATCCCTGACTCCCTAAGCTCCTAAGCATCTGAAAGCCCATTAGCTGGAGAGCAGACTAAATGAGAGAAGTTATTTTATCGGGATACACAAACATAACCATGAGTTTTCCTTTTCTCTGTAAACATGTATTTATAAATTTTACTGCTGTATTATTATTATTTGGTTGTTGTAAAAGACTGGGGCTTTAGCTACAAGCATTAAATATTTTTCAACAACCAGCTTACATAAGAAAACATGACAGGTAATGTGAAGAGAATACAGAAATTCCCAGTATTTTATGCAACTATTTTCAGTGGGATCTTTCTTGTCTGCATGGGGATCCAATAGTGGATCCTTCACTTCATCATGCCATTAACCATGTGCCATTAATATGTGGACAATAACATTTTGCTGGAATAAGTAACAAAGGATCAAAAAGTTCAAGAAATCTTACACAGAAGTAATTAATTAAAAAGAGCAGCTATTTAGGAGCCCTTTTTATCATCCGGCGATTTTAAATCCTAAAAGCGCAGAAAAGGTAAAATGTACCCAAGTGGGAGAGAGAAAATTGAAGACACTATAAGAGCTTTATCATCATGGTAGAATGGCACTTCAGGAAATATCACTTTGTATTTGTTGCATTCTTGCACTTGTTTTACTTTTCAATGACAACATTTGCAACAAGATCCTCACTGCTGCCATTCTATTTCTTTGTATGAAGTGGAAGAGGGACTGAGACAGCACAAGAGAAAGAAAAGGGAGATTCACTGCTAAAGTACAATACAAGCACTTGCTAAATACATGTTTTGCAATTACTCACCTGCAACACTTAACCACATCATGGATGTAGAAGTGTAATCATGATAGCCTAGTTGGATATGATTTTGATCCATGGACCTCAAAGATGGCTAAGTAATATTACCTCTATACTAAAGAATGAAACAAATCCACCTATATAGTTTTGAAGGGTTTTGGAGAAGGTCAGTGTGACATGATACTAAAATCCATATTTGTCAGTGCCTTCTCACCATTTCTCACACAAGATGGGTTTAGAGCATGCAGCAGCCAAAAGGCCCAGTTTAGACAGCAGTGATATGACTACAGCACACTACATATATAAAATTTGGTATTGGAACTGTGCATTTCTATGAGAAACAAATAAAATCAGATAAAACTAACCTTCCCAGATCTCATTTTTATTTATTACCTCAAGAGGTATTTTCTAATTAGAAAGCAAGGATTCATTCTACCCTGAAAACACTTTCTGAGTAAGGGTTGAGCACATTCTTTCTAAATCTGAATTCCAGGACTGCACTAAAACAAGCTACCAATTGATACATAAATTTTTAAATATGGCAACATTCCTTCAAACCCTCTGCAATCTTCAGCCAAGATTGTGTCACATTCTTCAAGCAGCACATAGCTTAAGTAAAACACATCAAAAGTTCCACGCAGTTCTCTACAGTACTAGTCAGTGAGGCACATCAGGACAGCATCAGCATACTCATCTTTCCCCTAACACACTTTAGTACAGAGAGCAAACTTAGATTATACTTGTGCTGCTTTCTACGGCTCATACCACCAGACCTGTGAAAATAAGACACAAGAGGAAAAGATAGAGCAAGAATTTTAAAGGATGATTTTAGGTTAGATGTCTTTGTTTTACCATGTTCTACATTTTATGTCCTCATGGCTGCAAAACTGTCAAAGTTAAAAACACTTGTAAGATTGGCCCTGGACTTCAGATGAGGTCTCTTTTTTATATCTATCTCATTTCTGAATCCCACAGTACACTATTTTCAGTTCTCAGGTGTAGCATGAAGCCACTCAATTTTTCTCAGCCTCAGCAAACTGAATTTCAACCTGTGACAAGAGTCATGAAGATGAAAACAATACAGGTACAAAAATGTAAGAGAAGCACTGCATTTGATTTCAGACATTTACTTGCTTAAAATCTGATATACCAAATAACTCATTCCACACATGCATTTTCTCTCCTTGTAGTATAAAAAGCATGAAAGAGCTATTATTTCGAGCTTTGTGCACTGTTGTTAAATATTTAAGAATCTTATCATAAATTACAACCCTGTCTTTTTCACTTGACCTCCTCTACACGTGGTCTTATTAATACAGTAGCTGAAACTTCCATCGTGCAGTGAAATAAGCAGGTTATCACTGTCTGGTTCAATTACTGCAATATCCTCCTGCCCCTTTGTAAAGTCCTCTCTCCTGCTTTCCATAGTGGGGTAATGCTGAGCTCTAGGAGGCAGTACAGAGACAGCACAAACCCCTGGATAACTAGAGTGAATCCTGATGCCTCAAAAAGAACATGTGGACAGGCACTTCTCATAAAACACTTACATTAAATCAGCTCCAAACCAGTAGTTGTACTCTGTCCTTAGGGAAAAGGTGAACATAGATCAAAACAGTCAGTGCTCCTTGGTAAAGCACCAGACTCAAACACGAGGATAGGGAAGATGCTGCCCTCTCCAGCATGACACTGCTTTGGTGTGATGGCAGTGAGGCAGCATCACTGTGTGCTCTCTATCTCCACATTCCCACTGCAAGACTGACTCTATCCAGATTCCTGTCTGGATCAGTAACCACAGGAGTAGCTAGCAAGGAGAGAGAATGCTGACCAAGCTGCCAATGCCATTTTGGCAAGTCTTGTACACTGGATCAAGGTAACTCACCACTACCTCCCACCATGGAGACCTCAGACTACCTGACTGAGATGGTAGGTGCCACTGTGGCAGGGAGAGGGCACCAGGCTAATGCTATGACTTTGGATGATATTCCTCTGACCACAAGCTCCACTCAAATGCACATGCCAAGGGGCTGCCTCTCTGCTCTGTTACACAGGACAGATGTAGCTGGCTTGAGGATCCCAGAAGAAGCGTGCCAGCTGCACATAGTGGAGGGAAGAAGTGAGGCACTGCAAGCCTACAAGATACGGCCTTGAGGAGTTATCCAACATCTGAACTAAACACAGCTCTCACCACAATACCTGGCAGGGGTGAGTGTAGCCACAGCAAGCTATTATGGCTACAACGAACAACTGGCTGAGGATGCAGAACATCTGTCAGGAATAGCTCCAAGGACAATTGCTAGGACAGAGTCATACTTCAAAAACCCCTTCAGAGGCCAGGAGTGCAAGCAGCTGGCCGAGCTACCTGTGTAGGTAAAAAGGGAGCAGAAAGCTGCACATCAAAGCTTTTTATCGGGGTAAGAATCAAGAGAGGATGTGACTGGGAAAGAATGTGCCACTATATCTGGATGCATGAAGAAATTGAGAATTACTGCAAAAGGAGAGAAATGTGTAATGAGCAAAGCTCCAGTGCTAAAAAGTCACATGGGATTCTCAGATGAGACAGAGTAAGACATCCATGGTACTGTCATTATTACAGGACATTCACAGTTTTAAACTGGAAAGCAGGACTACATGTGATAGTCAGTTAATCTGGATCTGGAATAGAATGAATATGATGAGAGACAAATACACAGCTTGGATCTTCCTCCCTTTCAAAGAGAAACACTGTTCTTCAGATTTTCCAAACTTTTCACTTGAGAAATGACTGGCAGCTATAGGAAGGAAAACAAATATGCTCTTATGAAATTTTTAGCACCTAGTACAAGCTGAGCTGGTGTGTTCCCAGATCAGCTCTTCCATTAAGAACAAAAAGTAATCAATGAGAAAAGCACACAGAGGCTTAACGATAAAATTTATTATTTTTATTACACATATGAATTTGTTTACATGGAACATGTGGTTATTTCTTTAGAAAATAATTTTAACATTAATTACTGTTACCCTCTGTCCGATTGACTGTCTCATCTAGTTCATTCATGTCTGCTGCCAGACATATTCAATATGTTTAAGTATAACAGTAATTCTGTTTCAGTCCATGAATTCTCTCTACTACTTTAAAGTAAGTATCAGAGCAATTAATTTTCACATTCTTCGGGGCATGGACAGATACTATGTTGTGCCTTGAACCACCCAGAAAGTCACAGAGTTTAGCTGTAACTTCTTCCTAGAACCTTGATACATTTACACATAATACTTTTCTTTTGTCCACAGTGGAATTAAGACTCATGAAGTTGACTCGTGCTGCTATGTAAAAACGCTGACAAAAATTATTTTCCTGCTCTGAAGAAATCTGTTTTTATACTTGCATGCATTTCTTGAACATAAAACGGCTCTACTCAGGCATAGCCTGTCTTAAGGACAATATAAAATGTCATAAACAACACAATTATGCTTTTAAATGCTTTTAATTGTATAGCTTTATCTTTTCAGCTGGAATACAATACCCCAGCAGAGCACACTGAAACAAACCATTCAGGATTCATTTCTCTGTGGGCATCTGAAAGTTGTTTAGAGGCAATTAATAAACTCACTCAAATGTATACACATTTCTCCTGCTGCTTAAGGAGATATTGGAAGTAGAGCAGTCTTTCAAGGAAATTGCTACTGTTTTGTTAGTAAACTGCTATAGCTGTTCTCTGCAAAACGCGTAACTGGGATTGAAAAATTCAGATTTCTGGCCAGTGCTTAGATGTACTTAACTGAATTTGACAGCATTAGACACATAGAGGTTGAATTCTTTTTTGCCAGCAAGGTTCCATAACTGCAGTAGCATGCACTAAATTAAGTCTAGAAGGAAAGGGAGGGTAAAAACAAAGGTTTGCTGTCATGCAAATACCTACTACAAAAATCTTGGCTTGTATTGCTAGTTTATCAAAGCAACACTTTTGTTGTTGTTGTGGTGTTGTTTTTTTTTTGTTTTGTTTTGTTTTGTTTTGTTTTGTTTTGTTTTGTTTTGTTTTAGTAATGGGAGACTGTTCTGATAGACTGTAGAAAAAAACATCCAGGTGAGAAACCAAAGAAAAAAATGACTCAAGAATTGAGTACAGGTAAAATTTTACATTCTCTCACTAGTCAATAGTCAATCATCCAGAAGAAGAATTCATTCAAGACCCGGGGAAGTAACAGAGTTGCTGACCCAAATATACATTAGCAAAACACATTTGTTGACCTAAATTTTTAACACACACTGAGAACATGTGTTTACTCATCTTACTAGTCAGAGGAGGCAAAATATTCACATGTACATATATCACTATCCAGCTAACCAGAATCTGATACTGTTTTCCATCAGCTCTACAAAACAAGAAATTATCCAAATTCTGTACCATATGAAGTTC
The DNA here is from genome assembly GCA_013400575.1 of Peucedramus taeniatus. Taxonomy (NCBI): domain Eukaryota; kingdom Metazoa; phylum Chordata; class Aves; order Passeriformes; family Fringillidae; genus Peucedramus; species Peucedramus taeniatus. The sequence continues at coordinate 21,368 of WBNO01026706.1, read as the reverse complement.
CTGCTTAATGAACAGGAGCTCCCATCATAGTAGCTATACAGACATATTTAGAAAATTAGTCTAAATAACAGTCTCATGCTCTAGTCCTAATACTGAGCTCTAAAGATCTGGAGAACTGAGCTACAGATCTATTTATTTCAGCAGGCAGCTTCAGCCATGCATCCATTGGGACAGCACATGCACAACACTTGCTAGAAAGGCTCTCATTCACAAGCATCATGAACTCAAATTTCCCACTGTATTCCTTTACATACAAATGTATTTGCAGCCAATATTGCCTCTTTTAAGTGTATTCAAGGCAGATTTTAACTATCCTATTAGGAAGCATATTTTTTCAGTTAGTTTCAATGAGCATATGTCTCCTGCTTATTTCATCTCCCATGTTTTATAGATGACATAAAACGTTTTCTACACATTCTGATTTTGCAGAAATATTTGTACCACCTGCTTAGTCCTGTGTGACAAAGCACAGGTTCTTTAGAAATGAGGGAAGAAATGAGGTTCTTTAGAAAACAGGGAAGATTATAAAGGTGAGCGAGACCTGTCTGTGCTAAATCTCTTAGGCTGACCCAAGCACCATTTGTAACTCGCACGAAAAGTTTCTTCTCTTCTTTGGTCGCCAATTAGCTATATCCAGAGAGAGATATGAACATCTAAGTAAGCCGTAACTGTTGCAATAGAAAATGCTCATCACTTTAGGTAAATGAATGCCGTGTTTGCAAAGCTGCAGAAATATTTTAGCGGATCCAATTTTAAGCGGCTCTCGGTGGATGCAGAGCTCTGCTGGAAGCCCAGTCCCTGCGCCCTCCGGCTGCCTCCAGGACAGCGGTGGCGATGCCGGCTCCGGCTCGCACCGTCCCGCTTGTCCCCGGGAGGCAGCGGCTGCAGCCCGACCTGGGGAGGGGGACGGCCAGCGGAGCGCGACACACAAAAACACCTCAAGCAACCAACAAACCTCGATGGCACTAACTTAACACTGACTTGTCAGCCAGCTACCTGACCGCGAGTCGTCTAAAGCCAGCAGGAGGAGAAAACGGCCAACATCCCAACCATAAAGTAAGCCAAGGGGATGCCGGCTCGGCATGGAGGACGGGGCGCAGGGCGAGGACGCCCCGCGGGCCGGGTCGGGTCGGGTCATGCCGCGCTGCCCGGCCGAGCCTGGGGCCGCCACAGCC